>KK899989.1:117147-133232 GCA_000696445.1 Aquilaria agallochum
TTTTGATTCTACAGTTAATTTATTTCAGCTTTTAATTGAAAAAACCCCCCTAATTTTTTATTTCAGTTTTCTGACAGGAAGCTTTCAGTAAAAAAATCTCCTTTGGGATTCGATCTGGTTTTCACTGCTAGACTATAAATTTATTTATTCTGAGTTGTTAGGGATACCAAAACTATTTTTGGCGGTTTCGACGACCGGCCAAAAATTTGGCGCTGTTGCCGGGGAGATTTCTTTTTTTGTTAAAGTTTCCTTTTCATTTATTTATTTATTTTATTTATTTTCCTTCTTTCTCAGTTAACTGACCTATGCCCAGATCTTCTCGTACAGGTGAATTAGTGTTTGATCCAGAGATTGAGAAGACAGCAAAGGCAAACAGGAAAGTGAAAAGACAAGCAGTTAATTTTTCAGCTTCAACTTCTGCGAACAACAACTCAGAAAGTGAAGAAGAACTAGTTGTTATTGTAGAGATGCCAGCCCAAAGAACACTAAGGGAGTTGGCAACTCCTGATGTTGTCCAGCAAACCCTGTGCATCAATTTTCCAGATATTGAGGTTGCATTTGAATTAAAATATGGATTAATTCACTTATTACCTACTTTTCGTGGTCTTGCAGGTGAGGACCCCCACAAACACTTGAAGGAATTTCATGTTGTCTGATCAACCATAAAACCAGAAGGGGTTACAGAAGAACAGATTAAGCTGAGAGCTTTTTCCATTTTTGTTGGCGGACAAGGCGAAGGATTGGTGTTAAGCTTATATTTATTATATTTATTTCTCTCATATTTAGTATGTTTTAATATGTTTTGAACCTTAAATATATATTTTGAGTATGTTTTGTAGCTTAGAGCACATCTGGACTTAATTGATTGAAGGTGAATTTAATTTGCCATTTTACAAGTTTTAATTTGGTTGTGCTCTTTCAGGATGTTGACAGATTGGTGATGTTCCGGTAAAAAAAATTATATCTTAAGCTACAGAGATCGGAATGAAGTGATTCTTAATTCATTGAAAGGCTAACATCTGGAGCTACAAATCACATTCAAACCATGAAACCCAGTTTGCACGTTAAGAGGGTCAAATTCAGCTTCAAAGTCGCGATTTACGAGTCACCGCTGGTTCAAAAGTAGTTGCGGTATTTTAGGCATATCTTTGGTTGTAGATGTCCGTTTTACACGATTCAGGTGTCGTTTCGAAGATAAGAAAGAGATCTACAACTTTTATGCTTTGAGGTTTGAGAAATAATGGCTGAATCAAGGTCGAATATCAGCTTGAAGTTACTGTTGCTGTTCTGGAGCATTGCTTGGCTGACAACTTTAAAACCTTAAAGTTATTTTGAATCTTTTTATTTGTTTGGGATACTTTTGTAATAATATAGAAAATTTAGGGAGTTTTTATGAGTTTAGCCATAGGTTTGGTTTTTAAAAGCTGCCGCACACGAGGAGCTCTCGGATTTTATTTTATAATTTTAGTTTCTTTTATTTTTCTTTGTTTTTCTTTCGATGATGGCCGAGTAATTTTCTGGTTCTAGGGACGATTTCCATCGCCAACACTGGTTGTGAGGATTGATTTTTCTTGCTTAAACTTTCTTTAATTTCAACTATTTACTTATTTGTTGTTCAGATTTATTGCAATTAATTTTCCTGTTCTCGCTTGTTGAATTGGTTCTGCAATTGCAAATCTGCTTGATTTTCTTTCAACCGCTTAGGTGAAGAATTCAATTAGAAGCAAGTGAATTGATTGGAGATTGTTTTTATTTCTGGTTAGTTCATACGAAGAAGTAAGACAGGTTAAATTGTTCAAGCTTTTGGATTGTTGCCTGGAATAAACTTTTTGGTTCATTGATCTTAATGCTGATTTTGAGATAATTAGAAATTGCTTTTCAATATCTGGTTAATCAAAATTAAGAAATTAATCTGAAGCTTTTTCTGGTTAATTTTACTGCTGAATTCTTAGGGTTCTTTTTAGCTTTAAAGAGAGTCCTGTTTATTTGCTTGAATTGAAGAAATATTTTCTTTCGATGATCAACTGCGTGATTGGAATGGATAATCAACCCTGNGAAAGCTTTCAGTAATAAAAGAAAAAAAATCTCCTTTGGGATTCGACCTGATTTTCACTCCTAGACTATAAATTTATTTATTCTGAGTTGTTAGGGATACCAGAATTATTTTTTGCGGTTTCGACGATCGACCAAAAATTTGGCGCCGTTGCCGGGGAGATTTTTTTTCTATTAAAGTTTCCTTTTTCATTTATTTATTTATTTTATTTATTTTCTTTCTTTCTCAGTTAACCGACTTATGCCCAGATCTTCTCGTACAGGTGAATTAGTGTTTGATCCAGAGATTGAAAAGATAGCAAAGGCAAACAGGAAAGCGAAAAGACAAGCAGTCAATTTTTCAGCTTCGACTTTTGCGAACAGCAACTCAGAAAGTGAAGAAGAACCAGTTGTTATTGTAAAGATGGCAGCCCAAAGAATACTAAGGGAGTTGGCAACTCCTGTTGTTGTCCAGCAACCCCTGTGCATCGATTTTCCTAATATTGAAGTTGCATTTGAATTAAAATATCGATTAATTCACTTATTACCTACTTTTCGTGGTCTTGCAGGTGAGGACCCCCACAAACACTTGAAGGAATTTCATGTAGTCTGCTCGACCATGAAACCACAAGGAGTTACAGAAAAACAGATTAAACTGAGAGCCTTCCCGTTCTCATTGGCGGATAAGGCGAAGGATTGGCTGTACTACCTTCTCTTCGGTTCGATCAGAACCTGGAATGACTTGAAGAGAAAATTTTTGGAGAAATTCTTTCCAGCTTCAAAGGCTGGGACAATTCGGAAGGAAATCAGCGGGATTCGTCAGTACAGCGGAGAAGGCCTATATGAGTACTGGGAGAGGTTCAACCAGCTATGTGTGAGCTGCTCACATCACCAGATTTCTGATCAACTACTGCTGTAGTACTTCTACGAAGGGCTACTGTTCATGGATCGATGTATGTTAGATGTTGTAAGTGGGGGAGCACTTGTAGAAAAGACGCCCGAAGAAGCAAAAGACTTGATTTCTAAAATGGCAGCCAACTCACAACAATTTGGGACACGGGTAGATCATGTGCCGAAGAAGATAAATGAGGTAGGAACTTCGAATATTGAAGCTCAACTTTCTGAACTAACATCTCTTGTTAGACAAGTTGCCTTGGGACAGATCCAAAATTCTAGAGTTTGTGGCATTTGCTCTATTCAAGGACACTTTACTGACTCGTGCACACAACTGCAAGAGGATACAACACCTCAAATGAATGCGGCAAGCAGGTTTGTTAACCAACCAAGAATGTATGACCCATATGCCAATCAATACAACCCTGGTTGGAGAGACCACCCGAATATGAGATATGGGCAGCCAAACAATCAGCCACCGTATCCATTTACCGGTTATAACAAACTAGCTCCTCCATCACAGAACCAAGCACCAAATTCAGGTACGGCTTTAGAAGATATTGTGAAAGCTTTAGCCACTAACACTCAAATGTTTCAACAGGAAACAAGGGCTAGCATTAAAGACTTGGGGAACCAAATTTCACAACTAGCAGCCTCATNAATGAAACTAGTGTTGTGATGCAATTAGCTGATAAATCCAATGCCTATCCTAGGGGCATGGTTGAGGATGTTCTTGTGCAAGTAAATGATTTAATTTTTCCTGCTGATTTTTATGTGCTTGATATGGAGAATGATGACCTAACTGCTCCTATTTTGTTAGGAAGACCATTTTTAAAGACATCCAAGACCAAGATTGATGTGGATACTGGCACTCTCACAATGGAATTTGATGGAAAAATTGCACAGTTTAATATTTTTGACACATTAAAGGAAACTGACAAGGATTATTCTGTTTCTTTTGTTGGAAAAATTGATACTTTGGTGCAGAATGAATCAGGAACAAAGGTTGAAAACCAAGTAAGGTTTGCACAAAAAGGTAAGAAAAAAAATGTCAAGTTGCACCAAGAACATGAGATGTCATTTGTGGTTGGACAAAAGGTGTTTCGCAAACACAGAAAAAGATGGAAAGAGTTATCTGGTAAGTCTGAGCTAAATTGGATTGGACCATTCGTTATTACTGATATTTCTACTCATGGTGCAGTCGAGCTTAAAAGTTTGAAAATGGATAAAGTATTCGACACTGAGATGCATAAGTTGAAGCCTTTTCATGAGGGATTTTCAAAGCACCCTGGTTGATGCAGGAAGGAACTGTCTAGCCAAAGACAATAAAGAAAAGGCGCTTTTGGGAGGCAACCCAAGCGTGGTTTTGTACCACAAACAATTAGAATTTTTTTTTCTTATCTCTTTCTTTCTTTTATTTTTATTTTTATTTTAAAGCTTTTATTTCTTAGGTTTTTTTTTTATTCTCACAATTGGTTTTCTTGGTCAGCAGTACTTTTTTAGGCTGGAGGTGAACTGAACCATACAGGGCATCAAGCTGAAGTCAAATTCTGGGCAATACATCATTGTGAAATCACTTTTCAAGGCAGTACATTTTCTTTTCCCCATCTGTGCTTTTATTGTAAACATTGAGGACAATGTTTGATTTAAGTGTGGGGGAGTGGGTAGCTTGAGTCTTAATTTTCTGTTGTCAAAATTTTGAACTAATTTTTTTTTTATTCATACTTTTGAGCATCGATTTGAATTGTTAGATGATTTCACCTTTTTTGTTCTTGAATGCTTAGCTTGAGTGTTGAGTTAGTAATTTATTAGTCTTTATGCAACTCCCAAATTTTATTTTTAAATTTTTTTTGCAATTTTTGATCAAGCTAGTTTATGGTTATCTTGAGAATCTGATTTTTTTCATCAAATTTGTGTATTTAGTACATTGATTTAAACCTTGTGAGATTATGAGCTTATTAAGTTGAATATGTGGTTTGTTCGGTTGATAGATGATTTGAATCACTTGAGAAAAAAATAAAAATAAAAATTGNCTTAAATATATATTTTGAGTATGTTTTGTAGCTTAGAGCATATCTGGACTTAATTGATTGAAAGTGAATTTAATTTGCCATTTTACAAGTTTTAATTTGGTTGTGCTCTTTCAGGATGTTGACAGATTGGTGATGTTCCGGTAGAAAGATCATATCGTGAGCTACAGGGATCGGAATGGAGTGATTCTTGATTCATTGGAAAGCTAACATCTGGAGCTACAAATCATATTCAGACCATAAAACCCAGTTTGCACGTTAAGAGGGTCAAATTCAGCTTCAAAGTCGCGATTTACGAGTCACCGCCGGTTCAGAAGCAGTTGCGGTATTTTGGGTATATCTTTGGCTGTAGATGTCCGTTTTACGAGATTTAGGTGTCGTTTCGAAGATAAGAAAGAGATCTACAATTTTTATGCTTTGAGTTTTCAGAAATAATGGCTGAATCAAGGTCGAATATTAGCTTGAAGTTGCAGTTGCTGTTCTGGAGCATTGCTTGGCTGACAACTTTGAAACCTTATAGTTATTTTGAATCTTTTTATTTGTTTGGGNTCTTGATTCATTGGAAAGCTAACATATGGAGCTACAATTCATATTCAGACCATGAAACCTAGTTTGCACGTTAAGAGGGTCAAATTCAGCTTCAAAGTCGCGATTTACGAGTCACCGCCGGTTCAGAAGCAGTTGCGGTATTTTGGGTATATCTTTGGCTGTAGATGTCCGTTTTACGAGATTTAGGTGTCGTTTCGAAGATAAGAAAGAGATCTACAATTTTTATGCTTTGAGTTTTCAGAAATAATGGCTGAATCAAGGTCGAATATTAGCTTGAAGTTGCAGTTGCTGTTCTGGAGCATTGCTTGGCTGACAACTTTGAAACCTTATAGTTATTTTGAATCTTTTTATTTGTTTAGGGTACTTTTGTAACAATATAGAAAGTTTAAGGATTTTTTATAAGTTTAGCCTTGAGTTACTAAGAATTTCTTGCTGATCCCTTACTCCGAAACTATTCAGATATGTCAGGTACATCTACTCCTACTCTAACTCCAACCTCTTCATTCCGTTCCACCTCTTCTACTCATTTGGATTCTCTTTGCGAATTCAAGTATCTTTCTGATGATGAGAAGATTCCTCTCACAGATCTTCCCCTCATCAATCCTTATAAAGCTTTTACTAAACCTACCCATTCTCTAACCCGCACTGTAAAAAATATAGTTTCTCCTACTCGCAAGCATGTAAAGGAGTATGTTCAAGCGACAAAGTTTGACCAACATACTCTTCCTGCAACATCCAAAGAACAGTACGTTACACTGGAGATTCCTCTTCACTTTCCACGTCAATGGACAGCTGAGGGGTATACCCATCTTCATTTTGGTGCTGTTCGACTTGCTCTCACATACCATGGAAGAAAAGGATTACCAGTCACTGCACGTCTCGCACTTCTTGATTCCAGATATAAGAAGTACAAGCACGCTTGCATCGGAACTGTTGAGACCACCCTCAATGCTGGCACAATCTTTATGACGTTCTTCCCCAATTTCTGTATGGCCCTTCAAGACCCACATCTTCTATCAGCCTTGAAGATCCAGATTCAGATAACTGGTGCAGAACAAGTCTCTACCACTTTGGCATCCACCCTTCATTATCAGATGGCATATAGAGTCCAGAACCATGCTCTTGACTTCTCTATGCCCAACATGAATAATGATGCCTTGTATCTGTCTGAATACAACCCATGTTCCTAACGAAACATATGTGCCACAACAAATACCTCGTGAGGAACTACAACGATTGATCCCTGCCTCTTGGATATCCGCATATGAATCTCTCCACCAGCAGACAGAGCCATTCCAGTCTAAGAAGCCCATTTTCCTTGACAGAGGAAATGGTCAGACGGAAATCTTCTTTCAAAAGGAAGAACCGTCAGAAGATACTGATGTCTTCTCCACCCCTGCAGTTCTTACCTTTATCCGGGAGCCTAAGGAGTACTTACAAGTACCGATTGAGTCTTTTGACTCTCTAGGTAATCCAGTCTACTCCTTCGAAGATCAGAAATGTCACAAATATTTTGATGTTTGTGATTGCCCAGACTGTTATCAATCTCCTTATGATGATGAAGAAACTACCAAGAAGATGAAGAAGAAAAAAGAAGAAGTCTTCTCAACATCTTCTCCAACAACGCTACCACAATGGTGATCCCGAAGTTGGTTTGCTCGGAGAACCCTCTGGGAAGTATGATTATTATGTGCTTTATTCCCAAAAGGAACAAGCAATCGATGCTATCTTCCCTGCTCCTGCTGAACCATTTGAACTTCCACCTCCATCAGCAGAAGTAAAGATGCCATGCCATCCTTACTACAAGAAAGCTATCAAACAACTTAGGAAGGAACAACCCCCTTCGTTTGTTCCTGAGATAAATGTATTCGAACATGCCCCTGAAGACTTTCCCCCACTAGCATTCAATGATCCTTCTACATCAACAAAGCACACTTGAAAGGTTCCTCAGCCCTCAACGGTTGATTCAGAAGGAAGACGACGGGAAACTTCAGCTGCTGAACAAGTTCTCAATTGGCAATCTGAGAACATGGTGTCTCAGAACAAAGTCCTCAGCAAAATTGAGCATAACCAAGTCCGCTTGGAGCAAAAGATGGATCAGATGATTATTGATCCATTAACACAGTGTCAGAGACGGATCGACTATCTCCATCAGGAGATTCTTGGCCTTATTGCCTGACATGAGAATTCTACGGCCCAAGAACAGGAGATCTAACATTTGAAGGAACAGCTCAGGCATCTTCAGGCTCAACAACAATAGCCTAAGTATCCTGATTCTTTTTCTTCAATATTCCACTCACCTGACCCATTCAGAACAAATCCAAGCCCAACCTATCATCCTCCTCCTTCTTCTAGAGGTATCTTTAAACCTCTACCTGCTTTCCTTTCTAAACCAGCCTACCAGCCTCCCAGGCCTCAGCCTTCATGGCCCAGTTCCCTTACTTGGTCCAGCCATACTTTGGCCCAAGCTCCTACTCCAGATAGAAAACAAAAAGGCCCAGCTTATCCTCAAAAGCCTATCAAAATCCAAGAACCTTCACGCCAAACATGGATGGTCCAATCCAATCCTATCCTTGGATTTCTTGACCAACAAATACAGCAGCCTTACTCTCCATCTGCTTATGCGGCCCAACAAGACTTCGGTTCCACTTCATCAAGTGAATCTGCAGAAGAAGATTCGTTCTCAACATCTTCTTCAGAAGCCCAAGTCTATATGGCCCAAAGAGCTACCAGTCATGCTCAACTAGCTGAATACACTACAACTGATGCTGGAACACAGCAAGCTCCTCCTCCCCATCCTTATCAGCAACCGCCTCCTGCTCCACCGCCAAGACCACCCCCCGGTCCTCCTGAACAACCCCATGTTCATATGGATGAAGATCCTCCGGTATTAAATCTTGACCCTGTTTGGCAACCTCCTTCCCTTAATATCACACTTTCACTTGAAGGAGTTCCAACAGCAAAATGGCATGAGAAATTCCTGGAATTTCATGCCTAGTGTCTTACCCAACTACAACAAGAAGGTGCTACCCATCTCAAAGTCAATTGTGCCTTCATTGCTGGAATGTCCGGTATCCTCAAACATTGGTTTATGAGTATTGGAGAATACCGACAGTTGGAGTTAGCCCAAACACCAACAACAACTGAATTCATCTTCAAGCTATATAGAGAATTCATTGGTGAACCCGATGCTCTCATTAATGTAGCCAGAGAGGAATTCTTCAAAATGAAGTGTTGTTCATACAATCGTAAAGATTTGGAAAAACACTTCAAAAGTATGCTCAAACGCTTCTATCTTATTTGCACTGGATATGAAGCTGACAACAACTTAAAGCAAGCATACTTGAACTCTGTGCCAGACACAATTGGCTAGGAAGCTCTCCGCATCATACAACAAAGTGGTCAGTCTCTCAAAGACTATTCTTTTGGTAAACTCCACCAAGTTGTTATGATATCTCTCAGGAAGCTTTGCAACACCCACTCCTTCTTTAAGGATTTTAACCAATCTCAGAGTGTGTTTGACAAAACCTGCCAACAACCTGAGTTAACCATTAAGTGCAAAGACAAAGGCACTTGTAATTGCAACACTCCCCGGAAGAAGCATCATCGACGAAGAATGTATTCTCCTGATCGCCCTAGAAGATTCAAAAGAAAAAAGAAAAGATTCTTCCGATACAAAAAGGACAGCGGCAAATTTAAACGATGTTTCATCTGCCGCCAGCCAGGACACTTTGCCAAAAACTGTCCTAAGAAAACCAATAAGTCAAAGAAGAAAATGGCGCACACCATCTTCCAAGTCACTGGTGCTGATCTCTCTAATGATGACATGGAGTCCATTTTCTCAGAAACCGAAGATGAGGCATCAGGCCTCTTTGCTATTGAAGCCTACTCATCAGAGTCTGATTCTGATCATCCAGAGCAAGCTTCAATCTTCACCATGCAGATCTCCCCAATGCAGTCCTCCCTCTTTGCCGCTCAGATAATTCCTCAAGCAAAAGTCAACATTCTCTTGGATAAGTATGCAAAGCCAATCCCAGTGATTGCTCTATTTGATACTGGTGCTACAAACATCATTGTCAATCCCTCTCTTCTTCCAGAAAGAATGTGGCGACCCTGCAATGAAAGATTTCGAGCTGCAAATGGTGTCTTCTATGTCACCCAGATAAGTAAGCCAATCCGGATCAAGTTCTCTCCTACAAAGTACGTAGTTACTACTGTATTTGGTTACAACCATGGCAGAGACATGATCCTTGGTTTCGACATCATCAAGAAGATATCAGTTCAAAGATGGACTGATAAAGGTCTGCAACTAAACAAGTTTTTCCTTCCCTGGACGTCTACTCCACGTCTTTATTCAACTGAAGGAGAAGCTCTCTCGGCAAGTCAGATGCAATCTGAAAGTGACCTAGTATATCGATCTATCATGCAGTCTCTCATCCAACAATCCTGTGCTGAGTCTCATGCTGAGTTCGAACAGAAGCATCCTCTTCCCCTTTGGAAGAACCCCAAGTTCTTCATAGAAATTCCATTCAAGAAGAATGAGGATGTTAATCCAACAAAGGCTACCCATTCAGGAATGAGCCCAGAAGAGAAAAAGATGGCGATCCAAGAACTGCAAGAACTCAAGGCCCAGAACCTCATTGAGCCCACAACCTCTTCGTGGGCCTGTCAGGCCTTCTACGTCAACAAGCACTCAGAACAAAAAAGAAAGAAGCCTAGGCTTATTGACTACAAGCCTCTGAATGAGTTCATTGCTGACGTCAAGTTTCCATTACCACGGAAAAACACTCTCTTCACCAATCTGACGAATGCCAAGGTCTTTTCCAAGTTTGATCTTAAGTTAGGCTTCTGGCAATTGTCAATCTCTCCTCCAGACAAATACAAAACTGCCTTCTGTATCCCAGACCACCATTACCAATGGACGGTGCTTCTTTTTGGTCTGAAGATGGCACCTTCATTGTTCCAGAAGGCCATGATCCAGATCTTCGAGCCGATACTGCAGTCGGCCCTTGTTTATATTGACGATATTTTATTGTTTTCTCCTTGTACAGGTACACATTTAAAGCTACTAGCTCAGTTCGCCCAAATAGTTAAAGACAATGGAGTAATGCTCTCTTAAAGCAAGATGGTCATTGGTCAGACTTCCATTGAATTCTTCGGAGTTCAAATCAAAGATAGCAAGTACCATCCTCAGCCGCACATTGCCACCAAGATTATGAACTTCCCAGATGATAATCTCACGAGAAGACAAGTCCAACAAATTCTCGGCCTTGTCAACTACATCCGCGAGTTCATCCCGAAGCTGTCATCAATTCTCCATCCTTTACACGTGTATCTCAGAAAGGATTCACCGCCTTGGTCCAACCTTCACCGACGAGCTATCCTCAAGCTTAAAGAAGTGGTTCAGAATTTGCCACCACTCAAGATTCCCGACAAAGGAAAAAGGATACTCTAGACGGACGCCTCAGATGAGTATTGGGGAACGGTCCTCCTTGAAGAATCCAATGGTGTTCGGCACGTGTGCTGCTATAACAGTGGAGAATTCAAAGAGTCAGAAAAGCACTACCACTCCACCTACAAAGAAATCTTGGCCGTCAAACAAGAGATTGAAAAATTCGAGTTCCACCTCATTGGTCACCACTTCATTGTAGAGATGGACATGTCAGCATTCCCCCGTATGCTGAATTACAGGCAGAAACAACTTCCTAATGCTCTGCTGCTTTGCTGGCAACAATGGTTCATCCGCTTCAGCTTCGACGTCAAGCATATAAAGGGCACCTCCAACACCCCGGCTGATATCCTGAGCAGACCTTCAAAATCCTTCCTCAAACCACCTAAACCTCCAAAACCAAAAAACTGAGATGGCCTCTTCCTCTTCTAGTCCCCCAGTATTTAACAAGGATGAGAATCTCCCGGTTGATGTTGAAAGATATGAGCATCAGTCCTTTACCTTCACCCAGAGACACCGTGTCTTCCACTACCATGTCTCCCTCATTGAGAGGTATGGTTTTGATGACTGCCCTGTTAAACCTGTTGGGATTCATCCCCAGTTTCCCTTTGCCCATCTCTTCTCTATCCCTGATGTTTTCACCTTTCCTCCACTAGCTCTCTGTTTCTTCTGGTACCTATGCTCTGTTCATACCATAGGTATTATTTTTAATATCTTAGAGCTCCACCAACTCCTCTCATATTCCACCAATTTCCATTCTGATTTCTCTTCTGACCTCTCTGTCTTCCTCTCCTGGTTTGATCCAATCTGTACATGGATTGACCACCTTCATAAATCCTATAAAGCCCTTAACCCTGCCATCCTAGACCGTCGAATAAGCTACCAGTTAAATAATATTTCTCCTGCTAATTCCTATATGAATTATGGGGTTAGCCATGTGATTTATTTCTTTCATAGGCCTATTACCTTTACTAAATCCTCCTCTGGCCTTAAATTTATCCCTTCTCCCTCCTATTTTCATTATAAGAATCTGGATTTTAACCTAGCTCAAGTTCCATGGCAACAACATGCAGAATACCGTGCCTTCATGTGTGAAGCATATCGATACAACCATACTGTTTTCTCTATGGAGCTTTGGCCCCATGACTCTCATGAATGGCCATCCTACCCAATGGACTATCAAGAAATGATCCATGAAGCTCTCCAGTCCTTTGATGATCTTCAGCGTCTCCGCCGTCACAAAGAACGCCGAGAAAGGGCTATAGCTACTCAGAAGGCTATTAATCAGATCAACTGCCCTGCTCTGACATCTTCTTCTCCTTTGACTATTGAAAAAGATGAAGATCTTCCGTTAACCCAGCAAGCCGAACATCTTATTATGCTGGACTGTGGTTACGGATTCATTTGCATTCACTGGAAGCGTCTCAATGGACTTGACCCGGATGACCCGTCCATGGATGATCCGCGTATCGATGACACATACTTTTGGCATGAAAGACAGTCTCAAAGTGACTCTGAAGATTCAAACCACAACTGGCCTCTGGACCCTTCTACTTTCCCTGAGCCCGCCTTCAGAGACAACAAAAGATGGAACTAGTGCTCTCCAGTTGGCCCTTAAATAATTTACAGCTGGCCTGATAGTGCTTGTAATAGTAAGATTCCGGTTAGTGGCCTGTCACTTTCGGTCTAGTATTATTAGTCTTTGACGTAAGCCCTTACGTCACTTTGTTTGTTTGTTTCCTCCTCTCTCCGCCTATATAAGGAGACTTTGTATCCCTTGTAAGATATTCTGGAGCTAATACAGAACTCCCTTATTATATTCTCTCTATGTCCTCTATCTCTCTCTAAAAAATCTGGCTAAGGGGTGAAGCGGAAGTTCTTAGTCTCACAACTTTATCCGATAATCTGAGTTGCCACTTCGGTGGATCCTCTTAGGTTCAGATCATCTTCAAGCATATGATAATTAAGCTTGAAGGCAACTGATGACTTTGGAGTTGCCACTCTGTGGATCCTCTCTTCAAGTCATCTTCTGCCTTCAATCATAATTGTTATAATCTACCGGCCTCGATCCCCGGTGATACGTCCGAATAGTCCAGTAATGTTTTTTCAAATATGTTTTTAAAAGGTTTTTTTTAAATGATCTTCAGAAAAGATTTTTTTGTGTGGGAATGTCCTGGAGAATGCCTCCTGGAACTCTGGTGCTCGAGGCCTAATGCTTATGGAAAAGTTGGCTAGAGCTTATGAGTTCATTGCGTGTTCTTGGACTATATCACAGTAAATCTTCCCTGTTGATTCCCTAGTTCTGCTTTTTCGCAGTTCTACTTATCCTTGGTATATTGGGCTGGAAATTGTCTCGTGCCATGGTAAAACGTACCACAGAGCAATTCTTCGGAAATCTCTATGGAGAGTCTGGCTGTATAATAACGCCACGTACCAGGATTAAACCTTGATTTCAAATGGTTTTTTGAAAATAAGATTACTGGGCTACCTCGGAACCCATTTGGCCCTTGCGGGGAACTTTTGCTTTTTCGCTTTTTAGTGTTTTTTTTTCAATTGTTCTTTGTTTTTTTTTCTTCTGATCATGGCCGAGTAATTTTTCAGTTCAGTTCTAGGGACGATTTCCATCGCCAACACCGGTTGTGAGGATTAATTTTTCTTGCTTAAACTTTTTTTAAATTCAAGTATTTATTTAATTGTTGTTCAGATTTATTGCAATTAATTTTCCTGTTCTCGCTTGTTGAATTGGTTCTACAATTATAAATTTACTTGATTTTCTTTCAACCGCTTAGGTGAAGAATTCAATTAGAAGCAAGTGAATTGATTGGAGACTACTTTTATTTCTGGTTAGTTCATACGAATAAGTAAAACAGGTTAAATTGTTCAAGCTTTTGGATTGTTGCCTGGCATAAACTTTTTGATTCATTGATCTTAATGCTGATTTTGAGATAATTAGAAATTGCTTTTCAATATCTGGTTACTCAAAATTAAGAAATTAATCTGAAGCTTTTTCTGGTTAATTTTACTGCTGAATTTTTAGGGCTCTTTTTAGCTTTAAAGAGAGTCCTGTTTATTTACTTGAATTGAAGAAATATTTTCTTTCGATGATCAACTGTGTGATTAGAATGGATAATCAACCCTGAACTGAGCGTTTTTAGTATTGGTTAATTTCGTTTTGATTCTACAGTTAATTTATTTCAGCTTTTAATTGAAGAAACCCCCCAATCTTTTATTTCAGTTTTCTGACATGAAGCTTTCAGTAAAAAAATCTCCTTTGGGATTTGACCTGGTTTTCACTGCTAGACTATAAATTTATTTATTCTGAGTTGTTAGGGATACCAGAACTATTTTTGGCGGTTTCGACGACCGGCCAAAGCCGAATCGGGCTCATTTTTTTCACTTCCCTATCATGAATCGGGTGAACTTGGATGAATCGCAATGAATTGCAACGAAATTGATGGAATTGGGCGAGGGAGAAGAACCATGAATCTCGACGAGATCGATGGAATCAGACGAAATCAAACTGATTCACAAGTAGGGATGGGGGAGAGGAAACGGGGATGGGTGGGTGGATGGGTGAGCAACAGCGGGGATGGTGAGTGTTAGTAGGTAAAGAAGGTGGACGAAGAAGAGAGCTAGCCAGAGATGGGAGGACAAGGCGGAAAGGGAGGCCCGAGATAAGGCGCCGGAGATGGAGGAGAGGTAGGAGAGGTTGGCCTAATTTTTTGTTAGATTCAAAAGTTTTAAGGCTTTTTTGGCGAAGGGGATTTTTACAGGGATTAAAAAAAACATTGTTCCCTACAATAATATGCTAATTTGGTTTTTTCCGTTCGAGATAATGATTTTCGTCAAAAAAAGTGTTAAAATGAAACATTTTATTGAGGTTGGGGATACGCTACGAGCAAAATAAAGACTAGAGTTAGAAATGAGACAACAATTAAAAATTATGGATAGCAGGTGCAATTTATCCAATGATACCAACATTCTTTCTATTGGGATGAACTCGAAAAAAACACCATTAAAGCCAAGCACTCAAGCCAATAAATCAAAACAAAATCAAAACAATCAGAAAAGTAGTATCAAGTAGAAATAAATTAAAACACACAATATACGTGGAAAATCCTCCATTGTAGAGGGAAAAAATCATAGGGCAAACTAACAACAAAATTAACTATAAAAAAAATAGTACAATGTCCGCAGTTCATATTATTGCCTCAACTTGAACCCTATCACAATAATTTAGAAAAAAATCTAAAATTCAAGACCTAGGATTATTCCTAAAAAAATCTCATAGCATAGAAATCTAAAAACACTAATATTCCTCAATTGATGCTCACAAACTTAAGAGAATAACTTCCCAAATTACAAGGTAAAAGAACCAAAATCTGCAGCCGAAACGGGACCTGTTGAACGAAGCCTGTCTCGTAATCGCACCCCCCTGGCTCCTTTTTTTCTCACCCATAAAGCCGCCAGATATATATATAGTATATATATATATATATATATATGCCACAGCACAAGTCCGTAAAGGACTTTGGGACCAAAAGCAATTTGGTTTCAAATCACTCCACGTCAGCCAAAAAATAATATTATTAAAATGAGATTGGACTCACGTGGTAGTTTTACCACAACACTTTACCTTGCGTGCTTCTGTCAATTTTGATTCTATGTTCTGCAGACACCCTCTTTAGCAACCCAGAAGGTAAGCAGATTTTGTTTTTCATCTAATTTCCTCAGAAAATCTACTAGGTTATATTGTAGTGGGAAGTTCAAATTTTTCATTTTGCCAAGTTCTTTGCTGCAGCCATACATAGTTTACTTAGGATCACACTCACAGGAAACCGCTTCAAGCGATACCGATCAAGTGATCAATTCCCATCATACATTTCTCGGATCATTCTTAAGAAGGTAATGATTTCTATGAATTCAGAATTGCCAAAATCTGTTCTTCACTTGTGTTTTCTCATGAGCTTGATGAAATCGACAAGAACATATGACCTCTTTCCTCTTCTAACATTTCTTTTGATGTTCCATACAGCCATGAGACGGCTAAAGATTAGGGCACATCAATGGCTTCGCTGCATGTTTGGAAGAGGAACAGGCAGCAAAGATTGGAAGTAAAAAGTTCAATCAAA
>KK899990.1:0-12896 GCA_000696445.1 Aquilaria agallochum
ACACCCGGTTTACCCCGTTTCACTTGGATCCTGGAGGGTTTCGGTTAAATTCCGCTGCGCTGTTTGGCTCCCGAAACACAACATATATGTAGTCTGTTGTGAGCTCATACATCTTAAGGCTAAACTTATGTGCATAGGTTTCATTCCCTTGGGACTTGTCCTCACCTAGTCCTACTAGCAAGCACAGCTTACTAGCCTAACTAGTGAAAATGCATTGGTCAAAACTCCCTTATGTTGTACAGGGGCACAATGGTAGGACTAATGTCAACTATGCCTTAAAGCCCCACTAGGTGCATGAGGTTCCACATTGAAACCTCATGCTTAATGGCATGGCTAGGTCACCGATGGTTCTAAACCTTTTACCCAAGCTAGTGATACTCTATTGTGTCCTTTTAATAACTAGTTTTCTTGTTTATGGTGAAAGTGACCATAAATCTCAAGAAAACTCTTAGGTCTCATAGGAGTTTTGGAAGCCTCGGAGTACCCTCAGAATACATAAACCCCTAGGCACCCTAAATACCCACTCAGGCCTCCCATAGAACCCTTGAGCAAAATTGGAAATTTTTTGCCAACATAATTAGGGCAATGTATCACCATAGTTATTGAATTCCTAGAAGTCTTTTGTAGTGCGGGTGATGTGTTGTCAATACTCGAGATGCCCAGAAATTTCCAGTTTTGTTGTATCACCTTGGAAGACTTACCAAACATATCAAACATGCTTGGATGGCCTTCCAACCTCACATACCTGTAAAACATGTTGCCAAGACCACAACCAACTATCACAAAACACAACACGATGCATTATAACATCATCCCAAGCTCCATAAAAAACATAGTCCACCATGAACCAACTTGCTCACTAACTAATGCTATTGTGAAAACTACTTGAATTCATTAAGCAAACATCCTCCAATAGCATGAATCAAGCTTGAAACCATAACTCCCTTTCCTTAACTTCAACTCACAAGCAAGAACCAAGCAACTATTCCACAAACCAAAGCTCCAGAAAGTTTTACCTAAGTTCCAAGCAAACAAAGGCACAAAACACCAAATTACTAACCTCTAACCAAAACCCAAGCTTCCAATGATCACATAAACAAGAATTTACCATTGAATCACATGTTACCATGGATAAAAAATAGGGGCTAGTTTGAAACATGACTCCAAGCCTAAAAACATGAAAATTCACTTGAATCAAGCTTCCCTTAGCATATAAACCCTTGGTGGCTTTAATTTTCATCAAAATCTCTTTGTTTTAGGTTTGATTTCGTGAAGAATTAGGGGAGGTGAGGTTGAACTAGGGTTTGAAGCAAAATGACAGCTAGCCCTCCACTTTACCAACATTTATAAGCTTTAAAATAACAAGCAAGTCAAGTTTATAAAAAGTTACAAAAAGCCCTCTTCCTAAAATAGTGACTATAGTCAAATGTTAGTCAAATCTTGCTTATTCGAGTTATTTTTACATTTAAAACAAAAGTTGAATTTTCAAAACTCAATTTTTAACTATTAAGACTCAGCCCGACACTTCAAGATGTAAAATTACCATTTTGCCTTTAAACTTTATTTGGTGCCCTAAACTCCTTTGAGCTTAGTGAACTTTGCCTAACATACATATTCTTGCTATGTGAACTTGAAATAGGGTTCCAAACTAGGTTTCAAATACTTTACCTTCCTCAAACGAGCTTCCTACTAGGAGAGTCATAACATTTTCCTCTCCTTTTGGAATTTGGTCCCCTAAATTCCATTACAACTAAGGGAAAATACTAGGATACCTTTCAACATATCCTACTCCTTCTCCCAAGTAGCTTCCTCTTCACTATGGTTTGACCAAAGGATCTTAACCTTTGGAATCTGCTTGGTCTAAAGTTTCTTCACTTGACTATCAAGTATCTGAATAGGCTTTTGTTCATAGGTCAAGTCTTCCTGGATGGCAACCGCCGAAGGGGTGACTACTTGTCTTGGATCAACTATGCATTTACTCAAAAGACTAATGTGAAACACGTTATACACTTGGGACAAGTTGGGTGATGATGCCAATTTATATGTAACCTTCCCTATTTTCTCCAAAACTTCACAGGGTCCAATAAACTTAAGGGGCAACCTACCCCTCTGCCCAAATCGGGTAACTCCTTTCATGGGAGGTACTTTAAGAAATACCATGTCTCCAACTTCAAAACTCAATTCTCGCCTCCTCAAATTCGCATACTTAAACTGTCAGTCATTGGTTGCTCTAATCCATTTATAGATCAACTTAATCTTAGTTGCACTGTCAGCTATAATCCCAAGATCGATGACTACCCCATTTAAAGGGTTTGCCCAATGGGGCATCATGCATTGCCTAACATACAAAGCCTCATATGGTGCCACACCTATAATAGTTTTGTAACTATTATCATAAGCAAACTCAACGAGCGATAAATGCTGATCCTAATGTCCTTGAAAGTAAATGGCATACATACACAACATATCCTCTAAAGTTTGAATCACTCTTTCAGACTATCCGTCAATCTGAACATGGAAGGCAATGCTAAGACTAAAATTAGTTCCCAACACCTCCTGGAAAGCATTCCAAAACCTTAATACAAACTAAGGATCCCTATCAGATATGATATGATCTAGTATACCATGCAACCCGATATGATTTGATCCGGTATACCATGCAACCTTACAATCTCCTTAACATATAACTAAGTTACCCTTTCCAAAGTATAAGTAACCTTTATGAGTATAAAGTGCACCAACTTGGTCAGCTTATCGACCATTACCCATATAGCATCATGTTGACTTCGGGTGTTTGGTAATCCTACTAAGAAGTCCATTGTGATGGATTCACACTTCCTCTCTAGAATAGGTAAACTTAGAAGTGTACCTATTGGTTTTTGATGTTTGGCTTCAACCATCTAACATGTTAAACACTTAGCCATACATCCTGCTACATTTCTCTTAAGTTTCAGCCAGCAAAAGTGCACCTTCTGGTCATGGTACATCTTACTAACACTAGGATGAACACTTAACCTTCTACTATATGCTTCATTTAGGATTTGCTACTTATGCCCCTCTACATTCAGCACATAAAGTGTATCTCCATGGTGTAGTATTCCATCCTGGCATCAAAACTCCTTATTTATAGTTCCAAGCTTGTTTTCGCTAGAAATTTACTTCCACAATGGATCCTTGATCTAAGCATCCATGACTTTAGCCAATTGGGCTAATTGTATCTCCAAAGCATAGACTAGGGACCCTTCTTGGTTTGACAAAAAATCCTGCAAAGTCAATAAACAATCCTCCAGTACTCATCTTAAGGAACCTGTAGCTTGATCCTTAGAAAAGATCACTCTTGTGTACTTTCATCTTAATGCATCTGCTTATACATTTCCCTTTCCTGCATAGTACTCAATCGAGCAATCATAATTTTTTATGTATTTGATTCATTGTCATTGCCTCATATTTAAGTCTTTTTTGCATGAACAGATATTTCAAACTTTTATCATATGTGAAAATACTGAATGACCTCCCCATCAAGTAGTGCTGCCAAAGCTTAAGAGTGAAGACTACCACCGTTAGCTTAAGATTATAAACTGGAAAGTAAAACTCATCAGATCTCAACTGCCATAAGCCAAAGGCGATCACCAGACTATCCTGCATCAATACACACCCAGATCAGAACCTGGTGCATCTGTGTACACCATGAAAGCTTTGTTCGAATTTAGCAGAAAGAGTATCGGTGCACTTGTTAATCTTTTCTTCAACACTAAGTAAGCTTTTTCACACTTCAGTGTTCATTCAAACTTCTAAGCTGTCTTGGTCAAGGTTGTCAATGGTGTTGCTATCATAGAGAATTTCTCTATGAATCTCCTATAGTAGCCTGCTAATCTCAAGAAACTCTTGACCTCTATAACTATAGTTGGTCTCTTTCACTCAACCATTACTTGAACCTTTTCAGGATCAATTGACAAAACCTGAGCACTGATGATATACCCTAGAAACTATATCCTTTCGCACCAAAACACACACTTGGATAACTTTGCATAATACTGATTATTGCTAAGCACTTGTAGAACCATTCTAAGGTTCTCCTTTTGCTGTTAGGTAGACTGCGAGTATACCAACATATCATCAATGAAGACTTGAACAAACCAATCCAAGAATGGTCTGAAGATCCTATTCATGGCTTCCATGAACACTATCGGGCAGTTGGTCAAACCAAATGACATAACTGTACACTTGTAGTGCCCATATCTTATCCTGAAGGCAGTTTTTGGGATATCTTTCTTCTTAACTATAATCTAGAAGTACCCAAACTAGATGTCAATCCCAGAAAACACCATCACTCTCTTGAGCCTCTCAAACAGATCATCAATTCTAGGAAGAGGATACTTGTTCTTGACTATTACTGTATTCAACTTTCTATAGTTAATGCACAGTCTTAAAGTTTCATCCTTCTTCTTCGCAAACAACACCGAGGCTCCCCATGGTGATACAATAGGCCTTATCAAGCCTTTCTCTAGTAGTTGCTCTAACTACTTCTTTAACTCATCCATCTCAGGAGCTAACATTCGATAAGGTGGTATCCAAAATGGGTTCTACTCCAGGCTGAAGATGGATAGAAAACTCAATGTCCCTCTTGGTTGGTAACCAAGGCAACACCATTGGAAACACCTCAGGAAATTGATTGGCTATAGGAATCTCCTTAAGTTCCTCCTCTATTACTACCCCCATTCAAAGAATAATATTCTTCCTTGTTGACTATGGGAATGGAATCCATAAGTCTAAGGTGCAAAATCTTAGCACTAGATGCTAACCCACCTTTACAACTCACTTTAGCTCATTAAGCATTAGTAATGTTGACTGAGTGACTAGCACAATTAATTTGCACCTTGTGCTTACTTAGCCAATCCATTCCAAATACCAGGTCATAAGACTTCAAGTCTATAAGCGACAACTCACAAGAGAGATCATGGTTGCCTAACTGCAAGGGATACCCAGTAACCAACTCATTGGTTCTAATAGAACTCCTTCCGGTAGTCCTGATAAGTTTTAACTCATATGAGATTTCTCGTTGTAATTTAAGTCTGTTTACCAAGGCAGATGATATCATAGAAAAAGTAGCTCCAGTATGAAAAGGTGCTCTAACACTACCATTCTGGAAAATAAAGTTACCTCAGATGGCGACTAGCTCTTTGGTCACTTGAATAGCCAAGGTGAAGACCTTCAGCTCAACCGTTGCTCTGGCCACACCAGGTCAATTTCCTATGGCAAAGAGTGTAGAGGTGGATTCCTAGGCAGACCCGACAAGGCTCAAGCTTATGGGTGTTCCTTTGCCGCCTGACCACTTCTACCACAGTTTTTGCAGACATCTGTTGCCAATGTGCATGGCTTTGTACCATGGAACCATCTACACTTAGGCCATAAGCCCTATTTTCTTACCATGAAAGGACCTTGATTTTAGTTGGCCTTGCTACCATTAGGCATTTTCTGGCACTTTTACCTAGGTTGATAGTCCAAACTCCATGTTCTTACTTGGTGTTCTTCAGTTGTCAATCTCTTTTTCCAAGGCCAACCCCTTCTAGACTGATTGACGATAGCTTTGGATGTCCACCATCACCATATACCTTCAAGGAATTGGCTTAAGGCCTTGAAAGAACTTATTGGCCTTTAACTTATCATTACTGACCATATATGGAGTTTACCGAATGAGCAAATTCTACCATTGCTCATACTTTCTCAGAGTCATCTCTCCTTGAACAAGGTTCTAAAACTATATGTGCCTCTAATCTTGTCCAGCTTCACTGATATATTTCTGTTAGAACTTGCTCACAAAGTTTGACCACTTGAGCATCTTTTTCCTGTGCTCTGGTTGAGTGCCATTACTTTCCCTCAACATTTCCATCATGTCATCCTACCATAAACTAGCCCTCCCTGCAAGAAAGAAAGGTACTAAAGCCATTTTTTACTCTGATTTGTAGCCTCCACAAGCAAAAAGCCAATTTATTCTAGATAACCAATCCTTCGCACGATCGGGCTCACCTAACCCATCAAAATTTAGTTGGTCAACCATATTGAACTTCTCAAGCAACCTCATCTAATATGGGGTTTTTCCCATTCTTGGAGCCTCCATAACCTCAAACACCTCATTGTGGTTATATACATGTTTTCTTCTCTCCTAAGCCCTAGGCACTTGTCGATACTCGGCATGCCTATCCAGACCATGGGATGGTTATTCATTTGGTCATTTTCTTCTTGGGCAATTACTCTATCTTCTTAGCCTTGAAACAACTCATTCATGATGGTAGTCATGCCTTGTGCCACTTACATCAATGTCTGTGCCATACCTTAAAGCACCCTAGATATCTCATCTAACCTTGCCATAACTGGGTCACTAGAGCCTTCACTAGGTTCCCTAGCTCTTCTTGAAGCTCCTGACCTAGTGTCAGCCAAAGCAACCTGCAACCAAAGCCATACAACATTAACCAGATGTTGTTCAGTACTAACTACCCTAGTACATGGACGTTAAACTAGATCTTAATCTTAGCCTCCAATATCTATAAATAGAGCTCTGATACAAAAAACTGACATGGCCATCCTTGGCCCTGCCCAGAAAGTCTATAAGAACTGGTCTCATGGTGGTTGCAGTTGGCGAATTATATATGCACACAAACTAAAACTTTGTGGTACTAGTTGATTAACCTAGAATAGGCAAGGTGCATGTTCTTTATGCTTTGACTTGAATAGAAAAGAAATCATCAAACACTCACACGACCAAGATATTTTTCATAGAAAACAAGTTCAAATAGCGAAAGCATACAAAACCAACATATGTATTATCATTACTACATACAATAACCAAGTGAGGGCATTCAACAAGAAGTGGACTAATGCCCTTCACCCAAGGGAAAACCTAGAGTCTAAAAATCAAATCATACACAAGAGAGGCAACTAGGCAAACAATAATTACAAGCGCCAACTGAGATCCCCTCAACTGACTCCTACCTCGGAGATGAGTACCAATGGTGAGTCATAAAAATTCTGTCCACACGTTGCTAAGCTCTGTGGCCATGAAAACACTATAGTTAACATTGTTACTTAACCAAAAAGTGACCATGAAGACTAGAACCAAAATGATTCTCAAGGAAAAATACCTACAACCAGAGACTACCATAACAACCCTTAGCAGTTATCGGGCCCTAGAACGTCAAAATCTACATAACATAAACTAGAGAGTGAGAACTCAATAATTCTCAGTAAAGGGACTTCACCTGCAAGAAAGATTACTAAGGACAACATATATATGTATATATGTGATCTGCTGTGAGCTGATATAGCTTGAGGTGAAACTTATGCACATAGGTTTTAGTCCCTTAGGACTTGTCCTCACCTAGTCCTCAAACTAGAAGGTAGAGCCTTGCCTATTAGCAAGCATAGCTTACTTGCCTAACTACTGAAAATTCACTAGTCAAAACTCCCTTATGTTGTACAGGGGCACTATGGTAGGACTAATGTCAACTAGGGCTTAAAGACCCACTAGGTGCACTAAGGTTGACTTTGAAACCTTATGCTCGATGGCACGGTTAGGTCACCAATGGTACTAAACCTTTCACCCAAGCTAATGATGCTCTATTGTGGCCCTTAAATAACTTGTTTTCTTGTTTATGGTGAAAGTGACCATAAATCTTAAGAAAACTCCCAGGTCTCGGAGGAGTTTTGGAAGCCTCGAAGCACCCCTAGAATAAATAGATATTTAAGCACCTTAAGCACCCCTGCAGGCCTCCCTTCAAACCTGATAACCAAAGTGCCTATCACCCTTCAAACCTACAAGCTCGGGTAAGGCACCGCCCTCGAAAAGGAAAGCATCGACTTCAGAAAGGAGGGTGTCCCGCCCCTCTTACATCAGACCTCGGTAATTCTTCATCATCCCTGGAGACGACAGTACCAACCTTGGGAAAACGGCCCATCATCACCCTCGGTAAGACGACCGAACCACCTTCGGCAAGGAAGGACACCCCCAAACAGGACCACCCTCGGCGAGGATAATCTTAGATTACTGAAATGATCTCGGGAGATAGTTCCCATGCTCCGAAGAGCTCTCTTCTACCGAAGGGACCTTGGGAGTACGGTAGAAGCAATTAAGGAGCCTCCGACACATCCCCGACATGCTGCCCCCAGACACGCTCTAACACGCTGCCCTCGCGCGGCCTAGGCTCCTGGCCAGGTCGCCTGTGGGCGGCTAATTGTTCCCCTTCTCCCCGAAGGTGCAGATCGCATCTGACCGAAGACGTGTCATAATCTGGGCTAGCCATGTCAAATGAACTTCTACTGTGCACCTCCTTATAAATATTCGGTAAGCACCCTGGGTAAAAGGATTGGACTCCAAAGGGGAAATTCTTTCATTTACTACTTGCCCTCTAATCCCAAACACTGACTTGGGCGTCGGAGGCTCCTCCCCGGAAAAACACTCTGGTGACCTCCTAACACTTCTTTTTCTGAGTCCTTGTAGTCCTCCTCCCACCAGTCCTTCCTCACCTAGGCGTTCTCTCACCGGCAGTCTTTGCTCCAAGCTTACCATGTCATACAACAATGATGCAGCAGGGCATCATTTGGCACCGTTTTTGGGAACCATCTCCTAGGTCACCATCGTAGAGACTCGGCGCTCAAAGGACAAGGGGCTCTAAAAGTCCACCTCCGCGCCGGAGGCTCAGCCGGCGACACAACAGCCCACTGCAGACACTTTTACGCCGGAAGGCGATTCCTCTCTTACAATAACGATGAACTTCTTGCGAGACCTCTAGCGCTCCATCGTCGCCGAAATGATGCGGCAGCTCGACTAGAGGTGGCCCCAGCCTCCACCGGGCTGAAGGACATCCCATTTGGTAGTGGCTCATGAGAAAGGCTCGAGGTCTACCCACCAGAGTTCCGGGAGTGAGGACTTTCTAGATGCATCTTCAATGGAAGACGTGGCCCCTAGGACACGAGCTGTCAGGGAATAAGCCACGAAGGAAGCCAGGGCTTCCTCTCGACAGAGTCCATCCCCGTACCGGAGGTCTTCGTCCCCTCATCGCCAAAGTTATTCTCTAAGAAGGAGAAGAAGTTTGCCATTGCAAGTGGCCACTAGGCAGCAAGGGGAAGCCGATATGGCCGCCCTTATTGAAAAGATCCTCGGAAGACTGGAAAAGGTTGAGAGGCAAATCTCCCAAAAACCAGTCTAGTTGAGGTTGTCTGACACCTATACTAGGGAAAACTTACCCTTCGTGCGGGAAATAGTGGAGGCACCCATGCCTAGTGACTTTAGGGTGCCATGATTAGAAACTTATGATGGGCGTAGCGACCCTCAGGCGCACCTCACAAAGTAGAAACGGAGCTTGGTGCTCCATGGCGCCGATGACGCCACCCTCTGCAAATGTTTTGAGGTGACCCTCTCCGGTCCGGCGACGCCGTGGTATAACTCCTTGGCCCATGAAACCTTGCTAAGTTTCCAGGAGCTGCCTACTACTTTCACTCAGCAGTTCATTGGCAACAGGCCAATGGCCAAGATGCTAGTACAAATGTTTGACATAGCACAGCAGAGTAGGGAGACCATCCATGACTACGTCGAAAGGTTTAATCGAGAAGCACTGAATGTGCTAGACTTTCGGCCCGAGATCCACATCCTCGCAATGATGAGAGGACTTCAGAGGGATTCCCAGCTATTCTACGAGTTCTCTAAGGACCTTCCAGAAACCTTGGGAGAGTTCTACCGAAGGGTCGAACAACACATGACGGCCGAAGAACTCAGGATGGGATGACCAAAGCTGGAACGCCCTCGGTCCGAAGGACCAAGTCACCAGCCTCAACACCAGAATGAGGTTGGAGAAAGGCCCCGAAAGCAAGGGGGGAAAAGGCTGATGACGTTCACTCCTCTGAACGCCACAAGAGCCAACATTCTTATGGCCTTGGAAAGGCAAGGGACTACAGTCCCAAGGCCAAAGGCCATGACCTCGGAAAATAGGAAAAATATGAAGAAATTCTGCCAATACCACCGAGACCATGGCCACGACACTGAAGACTGCTTCTAGTTAAGGAACTACATTAAGTCCCTAATAAAACAAGGCCAGCTTCGCCGGTACCTCCGGATGCCTTCTCGAAAAGGAAGAAAGGAGGAACAGGGAAGAGGGGATGAGGAGGACTATGATTCCGACAGACATCGGGACCAAAGTCCTCTAAAGAATCCACCACCATCGGCAGGGGTCATCCAAACCATCACAACAGGGATGCCCTCAGCCAAAAGGAAAAGGAAGATAAAGGAGATCTCCGTAATGGAGCACGGGAACTCGCTGAACAGGCTTGTTCGCAGAGACGGGTATACGATAAAATTCCCGCACGATGACCCACTCCTCGTCACGGCAAGGATAGGGAGTTGGGATGTCAAAAGAGTACTCCTGGATGACGGCTCCAACACCGATGTCATCTTCTCGCATCTATTGCCTAAGCTAGGCATCTCAAGAGGTGACCTCAACACAGTCAATTCCCCCACCTTTAGGGTTAGGCCGTCCAAGCTCCCAGTTCTTCGATGCATCAATCTACCTCTGATGTTGAAGGAGACCTCGATCCAGAATCAGGAAGAACTATTTGCCTCTATTATGACGAGATTCATCGTCATTGATGTTCCCTCATCATACAACGCTATCCATGGGAGGAAAACTCAAGGCAATCTGCACATCCGCCCCGATGTGAAGTACTTAACGATCACCTTTGCAACCACAGAAGGAGATGCAGAGATCTTCATCAACCAAGCTGAAGTCAGGAAGGTTTTCGCCAGGGCTAGACAATGCCCTGCCAAGGTCCAAGTACAGACTTCGGCTATGAAAAAAGCTATCACGACAGGCGAAGCAGCCACAAGAGAGGGAGCAGAAGAGCTGGAAAAAGTCGAGATGGAAGACGTAGAGTTGGTCCCCGGTCAGAACACCCGAGTTGGGAAAAAATTGGCCAAGGGTGACAAAGACAGGCTTGTATCTTTCTTATTAATGAACAAAGATCTATTCGCCTACTTTCCGAAAGACATGCCTGGGGTCGATCCCAAGATAATCCACCATAGTCTAAAAGTTCACCCGGGCGCTAAACCAGTTCGGCAGAAAAAATGGAATCTATCATCTCATAAGAATTCATTCGTTAAAGCTGAGGTTAGGTGCCTGATTGAGGCAGGGGTAATAAGAGAAGTCAAATACCCCGAATGGCTTAGCGATGTGGTCATCGCCACAAAGGAAGGGAGTGAAAAGCTCTGAATGTGCATCAACTTTCGGAACCTGAACGATGCTTGCCCGAAGGACTCCTACCCTTTGCCAGCCATAGACCAATTGGTGGACTTGACCGCCGAATACGGTCTTCTTAGTTTCCTCGATGCCTTCAGTGGGTATTGTCACACCTCGCATAGGCCTTGGCCCAAACACTTAGTGTTACTTTCACCCAAACTGTAGTTTAGTTACCAACTTTCAATTCGGCCAACTACAATTCCTTAACCTTAAGTCTTATTTTCTTAAGGTAATTAGCCTGGGAGGTGGCCCGGAGGCTTAAGAGTAAAACCCAATTAATAACTTGTAGCAGAAGTAAGACCCAATACCACTAACTTGCAAGACAAACAAGGCTGAAACTTAATAACTTGCATGACAAGCAAGGCTTTAATAGGAAGCTTGCATAACAAGCAAGGCAAACACGTAATGAAGTTTAAGTGCCTAGGTTGTGTGCACTCAAGTGTGCTAATTTAGAATGGCAACCAAGAAGCCCAAGGTGTCATTTAGTTTGAAAACTCATGTTTGAATGCACATGTACCTCTCGGCCATAAATAGTACAAAGGAGGTTCACAATAAGAACATACTTCACATTCATACCAAAACATACATAAGCCTATAAGCATTCAATTTACAAGTCCAAAACCATACCATAAGTGCAAGCATAACCTGGCCTACTAAGGTACTCCATGTACCACAAAATAACTAGGCAACCAAGACTACAGAAATATGTACATACAAAAGCAGTCTACCTAGTACACATACATGGCTACATGCCATGACTCCAAGTTTTCATTTCCAAGTTATGTTACAACCCAAAACCCCTAATGCTCAAACAGAACCTTCAATATGCCATAAAGCAGAACACACTGCAGTACAAGTCCTATGGCCATATTCATAGTCATAAAGGTGAAGACTATGATCAAAGCAAGTGTCCATATATCCATTGCTTCCTCCTAGTACAGTTCCTACACTACAAGCCTGCATAACTTAAGTCATAAGTCTCGGCCAACTTCATAAACAAGACTTGTAATGCACATAATTAACCAAGCCAAGCACACATTGGCACATACCTTAGTACACAAGCAAACTAGCACAGCACAAAAGCAAAACTCAAGCTACTATAACCCAGGCCGAATATCCTTTCCTAAAAAAAAATATAATGGGCAATGAGTACAATACTCAGTAGAGTTCACCATTAATACCAACTGAATAAAAGTTTATTTAGTTAAGCCGAGTGTATAACTCAAGGCTTAACCTCCTCAAGCTCAATATACCCTGCAAAATAAGACACAAAGACAAGAAAACCACAACATATATATGCACATACTAGTATACCCGAGACATATAAGTCACAATAACAAGTAATTGGTTAGCAAGCACAAAGAATCACTCAAGCACACAATGAACACACACACACACCACAATGACCATTTGGCCAAGTACCATAACATGTGCCATTGTGCACTTTTGCACACAAAACTTCACCATAAAGTCCACTTCCACTATAGCTCCGAAATGCTTAGCAAAATGGCCACATTCACTAGGATTTCTAGCACATGTCCATAGTCAATTAGCTAATCAACAATCACAACCGAATCAATCTCAATAGCCCATCAAGTAACTAAGGTCATTTAG
>KK899990.1:14246-43623 GCA_000696445.1 Aquilaria agallochum
GCCATTCCTTGTTTCTTCAAAACAAAGCTTAATCTTGAGTTGCTAAGTGCCGAAACAAGAATCCCAAGCTTGATTCCTTCCTCTCTAGCTTCAATTGCCTCCTTGGATGCTTAAATCCGAAACCAATTTTGGGAGAACTCAAGAACACAGCCAAGAACACAACAAGCAAGCTCTCGGCCTTGGAGAAAGAAACCCGAAATGAAAACAAAATGGTTTAAGTGGAACCATGCATGCCCGGCCTTAAGCCACATGTGTTTAAAAGTGGCAACAACGCTAGCTTTAGGTCTCACAAATCTTGCATGGTTCATTTGAGCCCTCACTTTCTCATGGCTACAATTTCACCACCAAAACACATGCACATTTGGGCACTTATGTCACTTCATGGCTCACATTGCCAAGCACACATCAAAGGTGTCAAATATGTCCATTAAACCCATGTAATAACTTAACAAGTACTTGTACAAGTACTAGTTAAGTAAACCCAAGTAATGATGCCTTAACACCTTAGTGGGGAACATGATTTGACTAGCCATCATTAAAATCCACTAAAGTTGGCCTAGTATTGCACTAGTCACCATATAATTTTGCATAGCCGAAAACTCCCACTTTAAAGTTATAGTTTCAATAGCACCACTAGTTTAAGTGTGCATTGTAGTCTTCCAACTTTGTTTCCTACCAAACTCAACATAGTCTTCCTTTTAAGTGCACTTAAGGCACATAGTTTTGTAGTTTTGCATTCACATCACCACTACCTTGCTCAACTGAGTCCCTTTTTTGCATTTTAATTGTATGTTTCTTATTTTTCTTGGCCTTAGCCAAGCTTAGAAGGATGGTCCAAACAGGTATCATCAAATTCGGATGAACCTTGAAGATGAAGAGAAAACCGCCTTCGTCACCAAGGTGGGTACCTATTGCTACGTCAGAATGCCCTTCGGGCTTAAAAATGTAGGGGCTACCTATCAGAGGTTGATGAATAAAGTGTTTGACTGTCAGATTGGGAGAAACATGGAGGCATATGTCGATGATATGATAGTTAAGAGCAGAATGCCTATTAATCATATCGACGACTTAAACGAAACCTTTCAACGACTTCGAGAATTTGGAATTCACCTCAATCCCGAGAAGTGCGTGTTCGGAGTAAGTGCAAGGAAGTTCCTTGGTTTTATGGTATCAAAAAGGGGGATAGACGCCAACCCCAAAAAAGTCAAAGCCCTGCTAGGTTTCTGAACACCTACAACCATCAAAGATATACAAAGGCTTATAGGAAGAATCACTTCCCTTAGTAGGTTCATCTCCAGGTATGGCGACAGATGTCGGCCGTTCTTCAAGGTGCTTACTAAAACACCCAGGAGCGAAGGCAACTCCGGAGTTGGGGAGAACCCTTGGAACCCAGAATGTCAGAAAGCTTGGGACGAGCTTAAAAGTTACGTAACCCGTCTGCCAACACTTCGGCAACCACGAGAAGGAGAACCTCTCATCCTCTACCTCGCCGTTACAGGAAAAGCTGTTAGTTCAGTCCTAGTGAAAGAAGAGGATGGGAGGCAGTGGACAGTATATTATGTGAGCAAGTCCTTGCATGGTGTCGAGGCTAGGTATCCATTGCTCCAAAAAGCCATCTATGCCTTAGTGCTTGCGGGTAGATGGCTACAGCCCTACTTTCAAGGACATCCCATCATTGTCCGAAGCAACCTACCTCTACATGACATAATGAAAAAGGTAGAGCATTCGGGAAGGTTGTCAAAATGGTGTATCGAGCTCGGAGAGTATGACATCACTTATGAGCCAAGAAGAGCAATAAAGGCCCAAGCATTGGCAGACTTCATCGTCGAAATTCCTGGAATCGAGGATGCTGAAGTCACCTATGTAAATCTGATAAGGATTGAACCCGAGTGGAATCTCTTCGTCGATGGAGCCTCGGGCGCCGAACACCAGGGCGCTGGCGTGGTCCTTCGGGGGCCCGAAGGCATGGAAGCCACCAAAGCCATCAAATTCAGTTTCGATGTCACCAATAACACCGCTGAATATGAAGCCCTCATAGCAGGACTAAAACTGGCCAGAAGAGTCGGTGTAAGAAACCTTAAGGACCACAGCGACTCGCAGCTAGTAGTCTGACAGATGAAAGGAGATTACGCTACAAAGGATCCAACCTTGGCAAAATAGCATAACCTCATCAAGGAGCTCATTAAAGAGTTCAATTTGGTACAAATAGAAAATGTGCCCCGAAGAGATAACGGTCAAGCCGATACCTTGGCCAAATCCAAGGAACCTACCGAGGTGCTAAAACAACCTAGCATGGAGCTAATGTGCATAGCAACCTCGGAAGTAGGATGGCAAGATTCCATCAAAAAATACCTGGCAACTTCGGTATTACCCGAAGAGCCTGCCGAGGCTGCAAAGGTGCGAAAGCGCTCCGGGAGATACTTCCTCATCGGGGATGAACTGTACAGACAAGGGTATGCAAGTCCCTTGCAGAAGTGTGTAAGTAAAGCAGATGTCAGAACAGTCCTCGAAGAAGTTCATGAGGGGGCTTGTGGTTCCCACATAGGAACGGATGCCTTCGCCGAAGTGATACTTTAGCAAGGTTACTTCTGGCCTACTCTAAGGAAGGATGCAAGGCAATTTGTCCGAAAATGTGACAGGTGCCAGAGACACGCCAACGTCCAAAGGTTACCCTCAGAGTTGATAACCTCGGCTAGTTATCCCTTCCCATTTGCAGTATGGGGCATTGACCTCATCGGGCCGCTCCCAACTGCACCTAGAGGAGTGAAGTTCTACATAATTGCAGTAGATTACTTCACTAAGTGGGTCGAGGCAAAGCCCCTGGCAACAATTTCGGCAAAAGACATATAAAAATTTGTCTGGATAAACATCATATGTTGATTCGGTATGCCAAGGGTAATAGCGGCCGACAATGGCACCCAGTTTACGGACAGGGCGTTCCAAGAATTCATTGTTGACCTTGGCATTAAGCTACACTTCACCCCGGTAGCCAATCCTCAGAGCAACGGGCAGCTAGAGGTATCCAACAAAACCATAAAAGATGGCCTGAAAAAGAGATTGGGGGAGGCAAAGGGAAAATGGCTAGAGGAACTTCCTAGTGTGCTATGGAGTTACCGGAAAACACCCCAAAGAGCCACACATGAGATGCCTTTTTCACTTCTCTTCGGGGAAGAGGCCATTATCCTTATCTAGGTAGTCCAGCCATCGGTCAGGGTACAAGTATACAACAAAGAAGGGAATGACCTCGGGTTGAGAACTAAACTCGACCTAATTGACAAACACAGAGAAGTGGCCGAGCTCAGGAGAAAAGCCTTCCAGCAAAGAGTGGCTATGGCCGCGAACTTGCGCACCAGAAAAAAAAGAAATCGGCAAGGGAGACCTCGTTCTCCGAAAGGCTGAGTTTGAATCCCGAAGACAGACTCATGGAGTACTTTGGGCTAACTAGGAGGGACCTTATCTGGTCCTGGATGAAGTTCGGAAAGGAGTCTACAAGCTCGGCGATCTCGAAGGTGGAGAACTAAAAACACTTGGCACTCGGATGCCTTGAAGAAATTCTACGCTTAAAAACTTGTCTAAAAATTGTATAGCTAGAAATTTTTCTATGTACAAAAAATTTTCGGGAAGAATAATTCCACCAAAAATTTTTGGGAAGAATAATTCCACCAAAGGAATCCTACCGGACAAGATGCAAATAAGTACTTCCGTAAATGGCATCTTTCCTCCGAAGTTTATTGAGTCATTTTCCCCGAAGAAGACATCGACCGAACACTTCTGTTGAAAGTAAGTCAATTACTGACTTAAGGAATTCACTGAAGTTAGCATTCTCTCGAAGTTAGTATTTTACTGAGGGCCCCAGACCGAAAGTGGTCAAGACAACCCTTGGAGACAAAGTTATTGAGGACTTAGCCAAATTTTGAAAGAGAAAGTATTATTAAGAAGGCCTTATTGCAAGGAGGAAGTTACAAGAAAAGGACTACGAAAAAGAAGAAGAAGAAAAAGTAAAGCCCTAAGGCATCTAAGGGACCCCGGTGTCGTGAGATGCTCATTCCCCTTTGTCCTTAGCCGCCGCCATCGGTGCCGAAGGAAGGGCAAAAGGGAGGTTTAGGAACTCAATTTTTGACTAGGTCTAGCGAGGTCCCTCAGGAATATTCAGGGTAGCCAGGAAGGAAAGGTCGAGGTCTGGATGCTTGGCCAAGACTTGGTGTCGGCTAGGCAGAAATCGTCTTGGAAGCCAACCTTGGTTGCCTAGTTGGCCTGATCGAGTTAGACCCCCATATCTTCCACCTCATTTTCCAGATCGGCCACCTCCTTCTCCAACTTCTTCATCATCTTCTTTTTCTTCGTTTCCTTCTTCAAAGCCTCAACCTCGGCTTGAAGGGCTACGTTGTCAGCAAGGGCCTTCACCCAGAGAGCAGAGTCTTCCTCTTTCTCCCTTTGATAAGCCTCATTCGCCGAAGTCAGGTTGACGACCTTCATACCGAGGTCGGACATCTTCTGGGAAAAATTCTTTAGAAGCTCTTCTTGGCCCTTCAGGAATTCCTCCCGAAGCTTGGTGACCTTTTCCTTGGCTATTCGGCTCAACTTAGCATTCTTGACAACCGAGTTGGCGCAGAAGACCTTGGCCTTTTCCATGCGATCTTCGGCCTAGGCTCGGACCAAAGACTGTTTCGCTGCCCAAGCTTGGAAGTATCCACTATACCCCAGGGGCTTCAAAAATGGGAGGAAAACACTTAGTGAAAATTACACAAGGAAAGCCAAACACTTAGAAAAAGTTGGGAGGAAAAATTCATAAAGGGCCTGAAGGATACATGGGCAGCATGTTCAGATATTTTGGTGGCGAGAACTTCCTCGTTCATGTATTCCTCGGTGACGGATTTGAAGGAAGCCTGACTGAGAACCCCCCTCGCCATCTGAGGGGCCATCTGTTGGCAGTCATCGAAGAACAAATTCATGTCCTCCGTGAAAGCCCAGAAAGGCTCCCTCGGGACTTTATCCTTCAGGATATGGGAATCCTGAAGGGCCCACCTCCGAGCATACTCCACCATCCACGACGAGGGCGCCATTTCCTCTACAAAGTCAAGGCAAAAATCTGTTAAGGCATTGATCCTCAAATCACAAGAATGAGAACACTAAGGATTGGCTAAGGAACAAACATGGCAACACCTCGGCAACGTCGTCGTCGGAGTCCTGGACCTCTTCCACCTCGGCAGGGATATGTTTTCCCTTACTTCTTCGGCGCTCCTCAAGATCCTCGGCAGAAGGACCTTCTACTAAACAGCCCAGAAGATCCGCCGAAGTAGTAGGACTCCGGACGATGGAGCTAATGGCAGGCTCCGGTGGAGGAACTGCATGGACCTCGGGCAAATCCTCGGCCTCGGTGACATCCTCGGGAGGTGGGGGAAGGGGGTCCTTCTTCACCTTATTCACCAAAGACAGGCCGGCCCCAGATGTTTTGCGCCGCTTCGGGGCCCCATTCTTTGTTTGCTCCCCCTTCTTGGCTTGACCGAGGAAAAGGGATTTGTAGAATGCGGCCGATTGATCGCCCATCTCTGAAAAAGCAGGAAAATATCAGTGTAAGTCCAAAATGATACTTATACTAAAAACTGGAAAAAAACTTACTTTCAAAAAGGGCTTCGAAAAAGAGCTCCCCCTGAAGGAGCATCACCAGCCAAGACTTCTTCTTGTCGACTTCAGGAGCTAGCATGTCGAGGTCTGTCTTATGCTCCTTGATCACCGCCAGCTCCCGAAGGACCTCTTTGGTCATGAGGTCCCATCTGATGGGGAAGGGATACAAGGAGCGAGGTGGAACCTCGACATCCTAGTCGGTGACAGCTCGGATACGGCTGTTGAAGTCCTCAAATCTCGCTGCCAACTTAGGAGTCAGCAACTTTTCGGGGTCAACGATGTCCGTCTCCAGCTTTCCCCGAGCCCACCTAGTCGGCATGCTCGATCATGCCTCCACCACCTTCAGGAAGAAGAACTTCCTTTGCCACCCTCGCCAACTATCCTTAATGTTGAAGCTGAACATATATTTTTTGCTCCTCTATCCCCGAGGTAGCATGAAATAGAAGCCACCCTTCAGAACCGGATAGAGCTTGTAATACTGCATGAGAAAGATGAAGTGGGGTTCTACCTTGAAAACCTCACAAATGCAGAGAAAGGCGTTAAAATAACAGTAAGAGTTAGGTGGAAGCTGATTCATGGCTATGCCATGGAATTGGCAAAAGTCACAAATCACCTTTGGTGGAGGGTACCAAAGTCCGGCCTTCAGTTGGGCACAAAAGACGATAACCTCATCCTTACCGTTCATAAAGCTAAAATGACCGGGATGAGGTACTCTGGTGGTGGCATAAGAGGGAAGAAAAAACTTGGTCGTCCACTTCTTTAACTTCTCCGAAGTAGAGCAACAAGGGTGAGACATGAGAGGTTGTCAGCTCTCGGGAATGGCTTGAATAGACATAAGAGGAATAGGAAAAGACATGTTGGGCAAAAGGAAAGTGAGTTCGGAAAGAAGAATCAAGGGACTTTGGGAAAAGAAGAAGAAGTTTCGGGGACTAGAAAAAATAGAAACTGAAACAACTGAAGGACATCTGAAAAATAAACCCACCGAAATGTTTACCAAAGTCTGGGTTAGAGGACGTCATCGTAGATGGTTGCTGGAGATCGTTCTGCCGCTTGCACCACCGTGAAAAGTGGAGGAAGAGAAGAAAAAGCTCAGAAATATATGAGAGCAAAAGAAGAATGGAAGAGAGCAAATAAGGGAAGGAAGGGTTTATATAGGCCTAACAGGGGTAGCCGAAGCATCGCCATAACTACCCTGCGAAGGTGAACCGTTGCCATTATTGCCCCTCGAACGTTAAAAGATGCGGCTGGTGTAATTGATGTAACTGCCCCTAACCATCGCGCGCCACGTGTCATCCAACGCGAGAAACTAGGATACACTTTCTAACAACGCAAAAACCCAGGCAAGCTTATCTATAACTGACACGCCTGGTTACGAGACGTGACGGTTCACTAACCTGCAGCAGAAAAAGTAAAAATAAAGGGAGTACGCGCCCTTTGATCACCAAAGGACTGGGTGATGACACCTCAACCAGGAATGAACACCTTCGGATGACGAAATGCCTCCTTGAGCAGTGTCCCTCTCGAAGTCCGGCAAAATGTCCTCCAGGATACTAGAGCTGAAGTCTCCACCTCGACTTTTCATGGGGGGCATGTGATAGCCGAAGTGCCCATCACCCTTAAAACCCACAGGCTCGGGTAAGACACCGCCCTTGGGAAAGGAAAGCACCAACTTTGGAAAGGAGGGTGTCCAGCCCCTCTTACATCAGACCTTGGTAATTCTTCATCATCCCTGGAGACAACAGTACCAACCTTAGGAAAACGGCCCATCATCACCCTCGGTAAGACGACCGAACCACCTTCAGCAAAGAAGGACGCCCTTGAACAGGACCACCCTCGGCGAGGATATTCTTGGATTACTGAAATGATCTTGGGAGATAGTTCCCCTGCTCCGAAGAGCTCTCTTTTACCGAAGGGCCCTCGGGAGTATGGCAGAAGTAATTAAGGAGCCTCTGACACATCCCCGACACGCCGCCCCTAGATACGCTCTAACACGCCGCCCTCGCGCGGCCTAGGCTCTTGGCCAGGCGGCCTGTGGCCGGCTAAATGTTCCCCTTCTCCCCGATGGTACGGATCGCATCTGATCGAACACATGTCATAATCTGGGCCGGCCATGTCAAATGAACTTCTACTGTGCACCTCCCTATAAATATTCGGTAAGCACCCTGGGTACAATGATTGGACTCCAAAGGGGAAATTCTTTCATTTACTACTTGCCCTCCAATCCCAAATACTGACTTGGGTGTCAGAGGCTCCTCCCCGGAAAAACACTTCAGGGACCTCCTAACACCTCTTTTTCTGAGTCCTTGCAGTCCTCCTCCCACCAGCCCTTCCTCACCCAGGCGTTCTCTCACCGGTAGTCTTTGCTCCAGGCTCACCATGTCACACAACAATCATGCAGCAGGGCATCAAAACCCTTGAGCAAAATTGGAAACTTTTGGCCAACAGATCAACTTTGACGTCTTACCAATACCTGTGATGCCCAAAAATTTCTAGTTTTGCTGCTATCACCTTCAAAGACTTACCAAACATGTCAAATGTTATGACTCTCTTAGAAGGAATCTCATTCATGGAATTTAAATTATTTAAAACCTAGTTTGGAACCTTATTTCAAGTTTACATAGGAAGGATAGGTATGTTAGGCAAAGTTCACTAAGTTTCGATGAGTTTAAGGCACAATATAAAGTTTAGGGGCAAAATGATAATTTTGCACCCTAAAGTGTTGGGATAAGTCCCCGGAGTTAAAAATAAGTTTTTGAAACCTAACCTTTGCTTTAGACTTAAACTTCACTCAAATAAACAAGATTTGCCAAGGTTTGACTATAGGTAATATTTAAAGAATAAGGCTTTTTGCAACTTTTTATAAACTTTAGTGGCTTGTGGTTTTAACGGGCTACAAAACTTGGTAGAATGGAGGAGGCTGCTATTTTGTTGCTTAAACCCCGAATCAACCTTGCCTTCACCATTTCATCAAGAATTTAAGCTTAAAACTAAGAGGTTTTGGTGAGATTTAAAGCCACCAAGGGATTATATGCTAAGGGAAGCTTGATTTAAGTGAATTTTCATGTTTTTAGAGCTTGGAATCACATTTCTACCTAGCCCCTATTTTTGATGTGATGGTAAATTCTTGTTTATATAATGATTTACCATCACATAAAAAATAGGAGCTAGTTGGAAATGTGACTCCAAGCCTCAAAAACATGAAAATTCACTTGAATCAAGCTTCCCTTAGCATATAAACCCTTGGTGGCTTCAATTTTGATCAAAATCTCTTGGTTTTGGGCTTCATTTCATGAAGAATTGGTGGAGGTGAGGTTGAACTCGGGTTGGAAGCAAAATGGCAGCCACCCCTCCATTTTACCAACATTTATAAGCTTTAAAATAGCAAAGCCACTCAAGTTTTTAAAAAGTTACAAAAGGCCATTTTCGTTGAATAATAACTATAGTCAAACCTTCATCAAAATTTTGTTTATTTGAGTTAAGTTTGGGTTCAAAACAAATTTTAAGTTTTCAAAACTCAAATTTTAACTCCTAGGACTCAGCTTGATTCTTCAGTATGCACAATTACCATTTTACCCCCAAACTCTATTTGGTGCCTTAAACTCCTTGGAACTTAGTGAACTTTTCCAAACATACCTATTCATGCTACATGAACTTAAAATATGGTTCCAGACTAGGCTTCAAAAGCTTTACCTTCCTCAAACGAGCTTTTTACTAAGAGCATCATAACATTCAAAACTTGATTGGAATGGAAGCATTCACAGCTTCTTTGGAATTGAAACATTCACAACTAGTTTAAAATGGAAACACTCATAACTTGTTAAGAATGCAATGGAAACAATCACAACTTGTTTGGAATGAAAACATTCATAACATGTTTAGAATAAAATGGAAACAATCACAACTTATTAGGGATTGAAACATTTACAACTTATTTAAAATGAAATGGAAACATTCACAACTTTCTTGGAATAGAAACACTCACAACTACAATGAAAATCAAATATTCATAACTTGTTTAGAATGAAGTGCAAACATTCAGAACTTGTCCACAATGAAATGGAAACATTCATAATTTGTTTGGACAGGAAACATTCATAACTTGTTTTGAATGAAATGCAAACATTCATCACATGATTAGAATGAAATGGAAGCATTCACAACATGTTTAGTATGAAATGGAAACAATCATAACTTGTTTGAAAAAGAAACATTCACAACTTGCTAGGAATAAAAACATTCATAACTTGTTTAGAATGTAATTGTAACATTCATAACTAGAAAGAAATGGAAACATTCACAACCATTCTAGAATGGAAACATTCAAAACTTGTTTAGAATGAGAGGGAGATATTCACAACTAGTATGGAATGGAAACGTTCACAACTTCTTGTGAATATTTCAATTTTACTCTAAACAAGTTGTGAATGTTTGCATTCTAAGCAGGTTCTGAATGTTTCCATTTCAAACAAGTTGAGCATCTTTCCATTTCATCGTAAACTAGTTGTGAACGTTTTAATTTTGTTGGAAACAAGTTGTGATTGCTTCCATTCCAAACTAGTTGTGAAAGTTTCAATTCTAAAAAAGTTATGAATATTTCCATTCCAAAAAAATTGTAAATGTCTAACTTTCATTCTCAACAAGTTTCAAATGTTTCCATTCCAAACAAGTTGTGAATGTTTGCATTTCATTCTAAAAAAGTTGTGAACATTTTTATTACAATCAACTTGTGAATGTTTCTATTTCACTTTAAACAAGTTGTAAATGTTTCCATTTCATTCTAAACAAGTTGTGAATGTTTCCATTTCATTCTAAACTTGTTGTCAACGTTTCCATTCATTCTTAACATTTTATGAATGTTTGTATTCCTAGCAAGTTGTAAAGGTTTCCATTTCATTTGAAACAAGCTGGGAATGTTTTCATTTCATTCTAAACAAGTTCTGAATATTTCCACTCTAAACAAGTTGTGAATGTTTCCATTTCATTCTAAATAAGTTGTGAATGTCTCCATTTTATTCCAAAAAATGTGAATGTTTCCATTCCAAACTAGTTGTGAATGTTTCCATTTCATTGTAAACAATTTGTAAATGCTTCCATTCCAACCTAGTTATGAATGTTTCCATTTTATTCGAAACAAGTTGTCATTGTTTCCATTTCATTCCAAACATGTTGTTAGTGTTTCTTTTCCAAACTAGTTGTAAATGTTTCTTTTTTATTCTAAGCATGTTGTGAATGTTACTATTCCCTGCTAGTTGTGAGCTTTTTCATTCCAAGCAAGTTGTGAATCTTTCTATTTTATTCTAAATAGGTTGTGATTGTTTCCATTCCAAATAGGTTGTGAATATTTCCATTTTTTTACGAACAAGTTGTGAATGGTTTCATTTCATTCTTAACAAGTTCTGAATGTTTCCTTTCTAAACTAGTTGTGAATGTTTCCATTTTACTCTAAATTAGATGTCAATGTTTGCACTCTAAAATAGTTTAAAATGTTTCCATTTCATTCTAAACAGGTTGTGAATGTTTGGATTTCATTCTAAACTAGTTGTGAATCTTTCCATGTCATTCTAAACAAGTTGTGAATGAATCCATTTCAAGATAAACAAGTTTTTAATGTTTTTATTTCATTCTAAACAAGTTGTGACCTTTTCATTTTTTTTCCAAAGAAGTAGTGAATGTTTCTATTTCATTCTAAACAAGGTGTGAATGTTTCCATGTCATTCTAAACAAGTTATGAATATTTCCATATCATTCTAAACAAGCTGTGAACATTTCCATTCCAGACAAGTTGTGAGACTTTCCATTTCATTCCAAACAAGTTGTGGCTATTGCCATTTCATTCAAAACATGTTATGAATGATTCCATTCCAGTGCATTCCAAACAAGGTATGAAAGTTTCTATTTTGTTCAAAATAAGTTGCGAGTGTTTCCTTTTCACTCTATACAAGTTATGAATGTTTTCTTTCCAAACAAGTTGTGAATGTTTCCATCCCATTCTGAACAAGTTGTGAATGTTTCCATTTCATTCAAAAAAGGCTTTGAATGTTTCCTTTCCATTCCATTGCAAACAAGTTGTGAAGGTTTCCATTTCATCAAAAACAAATTGTGAATGTTTCCATTCCATTCTAAACAAGTTATGATTATTTTCATTCCAAACTAGTTGTGAATGTTTCCATTTCATTCTAATCATGTTGTGAATGTTTTCTTTTCATTCTAAACAAGTTATGAATGTTTCCATTTCGTTCTAAATAAGTTGTGAATGTTTCCATTTCATTTCAAACTTGTTATGATTGTTTCTACTTTATTTAAAACAAGTTGTGAATGTTTCCACCCCAAACAAGTTGTGAATTTTTTGATTTCATTCTAAACAAGTTGTGAATGTTTCAATTTTATTCTAAAGAAGTTGTGAAATAGAAACCTTGACAACTAGTTTGGAATGGAATGGCATGGAAATATTCACAACTTGTTTTAAATGAAATAGAAACATTCACAACTTGTTTAAAATGAAATAAAAAAATTCACAACTTATTTGAAAAGGAAGTAGTCACAATTTTTTTAGAATAAAATAGAAACATTGACAAGTTATTTCGACTGAAATCAAAATATTCATAACTAGTTTGGAATGGAAACATTCATAACTTGTTTCAAATAAAAAGGAAACATTCACAACTTGTTTAAAATGAAATGGAAACATTCACAACTCCTTTTAATTGAAATGGAAGCGTTCACAACTAGTTTGGAATAGAATGCATTGGAAACATTCACAAATTGTTTGGAATGAAATTGAAACATTCACAACTATTCAGAATGAAATGGAAACATTGACAACTTGTTTGTGTGAGAACCTTTATTTTATCAGGTAATTAATTTATTTTATTTACTTGATCCTTGATTAGATTACACTTGCAAGTTAGGTTTTGGTCAAGTCATTGAGTCAAATGGTCTTTGGAGTTCATATGATTAAAAATCTAAGGTAAATTGACCATAAGGGCAACTAGAAGCAAATTGGTAATTTGAAAAATGAAAGGTCAAAATGTAACCAAGAGAGATAGAATTGAGCTTCTAAAGTTGAAATGAGTTTCTCGATGAAATTTGAACTCAATTTGACCAGAGATTGCCTTTTTCTTGGTAAGGAAGCAATGAAGGCAAAAATGGTAATTTTTAAATAAAAAATGGTGAAAACGGGTTTGGGATGGTGAGAAACGATATTTAAAACCTTTTGGTGAAATTTGGTGAAGTTCAAAGTTAAACTAACCAAGTTTCAGAGTTTTCTTATAGGAGAAGCTAATAAGGGCATTTTGGACATTTTTGTTGGTCAAACTTGGTCAGACCTATGTCAAACTTGGTAAACCAAATTCAACCTTGGTCAATGGTTGGAAAATACATGGTTAGAATTGGAGGGGAGAAAAATCTAATAATTTAAGTTCAAATGGAGACATATTTGAAAATTTTATGGAGGTGACTTCTTTTTAACCAATGGTTATGAGGCCTAAAAGAATCTTCCAACCCAAGCACCTTTAGGAAACTTTAGCGAATGAAGCAACCTATTTATGGGGTAGAATATCAACTTAGAAAATGTGGGTCAGCTTTATTTTCCCTTGGTTAAGTGGCCTAAATCTCTACTAATCATGCAAAAGCCCTAACCCTTTACCACTTTAACCCCTACACTCATTTTATATCCGAACTCATCCCCAAACTCACAAACTCACTTTATTATCTTCCTATGCTCATTCATCACATCCTAAACCCTTAAACACACAAAAAAATCACTAAAGAAATCAAATAAACATAAGAGGCAGAGAGCTTGTAAGTGAGAAATCAAGGGGAGAGTGTACATGTTACAATTGAGGCTTAAGAGTTCAATTTGCTCCAAGAGTTGGCTATCGTTTTGGTATGTTTTTTAGATGAGAATATGTTTTGGTTTCATCCTAGTTCATCTTCATTTAGATTGGGCTTTTGTGTTTATCAAAAACCCATGATTTTGTGTGAGGTTAAGCTTTGGGGAAACAAGGAAAATCGGTGAACTTCTAGGAAAAGAGCTATGAATTTAAATGTTTATTTCCTCAAGCTAAGAAGTATAGCATTTTTTTCTAGTTATTGAATATTGATGCAACCCCTAGGGCCAAAAATATGTTAGCAATATGGTTGACTTACTATGGTTAAACAAGGAACTCTTAAGGAGTAGGGCAGAGCTTGTAGGGGGTGGATCTTCAAGCTTGCAAGTGCAAAATCTACACAAGGGTAAGATGTTCTAGACCTTCTCTCTTAGAGAAGCTCTATCCATGTTTTAGCTTGGTGAAAGGAAAGGAAAATGGTTAGGCCAAAAGGGCACGAGGTTACCAATTTAGCAAAAGAGGGCTAAAGTAGCACTAAGGTCGAACCTAGCTCTTAGTTTTGGGCAATTGCTAGTGTTCTTGGTGCATGGGCTATAAAATAGTTTATGGACAAAGCCTTGGATACTTTGTAGGTAAGTGTGGTCGAACCTTCGAGGTTGGCAAGCACAAGAGAAATGTGCCTCAATTTGGGTGTGTATGTGTTGTCATCAAGTTCGAGGACTCAGTGTCTGTGTGTGTGTGTGTGTGCAACATGGGCTCCTAAGTGCATGAATATTTTTAGGTCACCTAGGAGCATGGTGTGTTTGGTGTACTAAGGTGGACACACATGTGCCCAAGTGTGCACGCAACCATGTATGCCCAAGGGGCACCCAAGGGTGCACATGTGCATGTGCCCACACGCTTGTGGTCATGCTCACCTAGGGTGCTGCATGGGCAGATCCTAGGGACCTTGGTTTCCTGTGGGCCTTAGGTTGTGCTTTAGGCATGTCGCACGAGGGGGACCCCAAGGCATAGCCCTATGGCCCAATTGACACTTAGGCCCAATAAATGACTTGGGCCATAAGTAAGGACACAGATGGGCCTATTAGAGGAAAAGGCCCTAGAAGGAGCAAGACACATCCATGGGCGGTATGACCCACACAAAATATGGTCAAACTCTACTGCATATAGTAAAGGAGTTTTTGAGTTAGCAAAAGCTAGCAACCTCAAGTGCAAATGCAAGGATGCATGTTCAAGGGAAAAAATGGACCAATGGGTGTTTTGTTTATTTCTTTGTTTGTCTTTTTATTTTCTTCTATGTGAAGTACGCAAAGACGTGTACCAAAAAAAGCATGATATGATGATCATTCTATAATACTCCATGCCAAAAGAGGTCATGGCATGCTTATGTAGTTTATGGGTAAGGTTCATGCATGTAAGGCAATGTGTTCATATGGCCCATTATGTGTGATGTTGTTATGTATTCTTTATTTTAGAATGCCTTACTAAGTATTTTATATACTTACCTTTATTGTTAATGTGTAGATAGCGTTGTGTAAAAGCCAAATAATCCATAGTGATTATTTGATACTTGTTTGTTAGTTTTTCATAGGTATATCTTGCATACACTACATGTTCATTTTTCATATGTTGCATGCATTTATGGTTATACTCTAACTCCAAACTTATTTGCCTTATATAGCAAGGTAGTCGGGCAAGCACTTCTTGGGTTACTCCTTGCTTGGGTTCTCTCTCCCGGGCAAAAGTGGCCCAACCAACCATTTGGGTCATGATTACTTTGTAGCACGGTGGTAGTAACCAGTAGGACGTCTACTGGTATTGAGTTTGACTTAGCATAACTATGGCATGTATTGTTTTTAATTCAGGTTAGGCTTATCATGCCATGACATTACTTGCATAGGTTGATAGGCAAAACACTTAGATATTGTGTTGCCATAGTATTTACTTGCTATAGGTGTAGTTTTCATCCATGGTTTGGCATGACATATTACTTGAGCTTGCATGAGCATTACAAGGTTTTCTCATGTGGCCGTACATATTTTATTCATGTTTTCATTAAATCCTGCTAAATGACTATCTTAGTTTAATAAACTTAAGGGTTTTACTGAAATTAAGTAAATGTTTTTCTTAACTCTCAAGTAAATACTAAATGTTAGGCAAATGGCTAGGATTTGCAAAGTAAATCTCTGGAAACGATCCTAGAAATGGGGAATGATTCTGGCCTAATTAAGTGTTTGGATTAGGCAATAGAATGATCTAGCCTAATTAAAGTACTAAATAGGCATTTATTGGGACTGTTTCCCATAGTTTGGAATGGAAACATTAACAACTTGTTTGCAATGGAAACATTCATAGCTTGTTTAAAATGAAATGGAAACATTCATAACATGTTTAGAATAAAACAAAAACATTCCAAAAAAGTTTGGAATGGAAACATTTACAACTTGTTTCGAATGAAATGGAAACATTCACAACTTGTTTAGAATGAAAAGAAAACATTCACAACTAGTCTTGTTATGGCCCTTTAGGTAGCAGACCTTCAATGGTCAGGTAAGACTTGTTAAAGAAGTCAAAATGCCTAGTTTAAAGCCTAAACTAGTTTGGATTAAGCAAATTAAACAAGTTTAATAAGGGTTAGATGGTTCCTAGGTCATCTTGGCATGTAAGTGCCACCAGGGGCAAATTTGTCATTTTATGTCCTAAGGTGATAGGTTTCATACTTTAAGCTACTAGGTTGTTCTATTGAACCTACGTGACAATAAACCAAAGTGTGGGAAAAAATTGCCAAAGCATGGGGTCTTTATGGCAAAAGTAAAGAAGTTTAAGGCTAAAGTGAAAGGTTGGGCTTTTAAACCATTTTCAAGGGTTTGGAAGGTCACTATTCATCATTTTCAACCTCCAAACCTGTAGCTCCCTCTTCTCTCTCAAATTCCATGGCCAAATCTGCACAAAAACATCAATTCTTGGTGAAAATCAAATTCTCATGAGGTACCCATGCAAGAAAGAGCTTGTTCTTGAATATACTTTTAGTGTGGAAGAGCATGGATCACATTTTTGAGCTTGGTGAGCATAGGTAACGTTTAGCCCTCTTTGTTCTTGAGTTGTTCTTGGTTTCCTGAGCTTCTATGAGCTTGGGTCTAACTTGGTTGAGCTCAATTTAGTGCATTGGATGTTGAATTTTCATGGAACTATAGGATACCCAAGGGGGGCCATCATATACATACTATTGTAATGCATGTCTTAGTTGCTTGAATGTTGGTTTCAAGTGGTTTGTGAGATATGCATTATTATGGTGAGGTTTGTGTTGTGATCGACTTGTGTGACACCTTGGTCTAGTAGGGCATGTTTGAAGCCTTAAGACTTGGTTAGCTTTGCATATCTATGGCCTATTGTAGTAGCTATGATGGACTGGAACTTGGCAAGGCTTGGCATGAAGGTTTTTGTAGCTTAGGAGGCCTCCAAACATGCTATGGATGAAGTTTGGAAGTGTAGGGCTAGGGTGCCTAGTGCCTAGGCACCAGATGGTGCTGCAGCTCCCAAGACCCTATTTGGAACCTGAATCAACGTCGGTTTTAGCGCCTAGGTGCTAGAATTCAAGGGCATTGACATGTTGTAGTATTTTCACCATAACTTTTGCTTAGTTGTCCAATTGAGGCGATTCAACATTCCATGTGAACCTAAAAGAAAGATATACAACTTTTATGCTTTCAAGCAAGGCTAAATTGGCCTAGGTTTTTCTATATTTTCCTTCAAATTGAGGGGTCAATGAGTGCTTAAGGGGGTTCAGGGTGGAAAGTGACCAATGGTACCTTAGTACCCCTCATAGCCCCTCCAAGAACTAGTTTGTCAATCAAGTTTTCTTAGGTCCAAAGAAAGCATGAAGGAAAGTGATCTAGTAAGAGCTCCAAGCACTACAATAAAGCCGTTAAGAAAACTTAAGGGGGTTTAGCACCATTGGTTGTCTAGTTTGCGGCTTTGAGCTTAAGACACCAATGAGAAACCCTAGTGCACATGAGCGATTCTATGGAACCTAGTAAATTGAGTCCATCCAAAACAAATCTCACCATGATAGGGTGAACCAAGTAATGGTGGATAGTGGAGCACTTTGGATGAAGGCTTAGTTCACTTGTGGCTAAGCCAAGTTGTGACTTAACGCACAAGTGAAAGCTTAGTGCATCCTTAGTAGATTAAATGGGCAAGGCTTAGTACCTTGGTGATCTAGGTGAGCTTATTAGCTCAAGACACCAAGTGAGAGCCTAGTGCACTTAGTTGGGTGGAGGCTTAGTACTATAATTGCCTAGACAAGCCAAGGGTTAAAGGCACTATATAGTAGCCTAGCACACCTAGTGAGTTCCTTATAACTCAGCCAAAGAGCTTCCATATTGTTCACCTTTATGACAACAAAGGGAAGTATATTCATTAAGTTTAGCTCACTAGGATGTTAGCAAGCCAAGGCTTGCTAGGAGTGAGTTAGGGGCCAAAAACTCAATGGGCATGGGGTGACATCCATGCGAGGACTAGGAAGAGGTAGGGTCCTAAAGGACTCAAATATATGTGCAAATGTGAGGCCTCAAACTGTAGAGGGCCCACAGTAGATTTCATATATTATATATATGAGTGTCCTCAGGTTTTGGTATGTAGGATTTATTTTCCTTTGTAGGTACCTAAATCCCTCATAGGAATCTTCGAATTCTCACTCCCTTTAGTGTTGTTGTGCATATTGTATTTGTAAAGAGCCGGTGACCTTGGATGGTTGTGGAGCTAGCATTTGTATTATACGTAACCACCTAGTGAATCATTATCAATTCTAGTTTATTGCTGGTCATGTATTATGCTAACTATGGTTGACTTGCAGCCTTGCAGAGCCTAGTGGTGTAGGGTTTCAGGAGCCAAACAAGGACAATGGAAAGTAACTAAAACCCTCCAGGATCTAAGTGAAATGGAGTAAATTGAGTGCTTAAAATTTTTACCTAGTTGGCTAAGATCTTTCACCCAACTGTTCAGCCGAATCACAAAGACTTGAATAGTTGACGTGTTCAAGCTCTGTATGGTATCCACACAAACCTCTCGGATCACCATGCCTCTACCACATTTCGACAGATGCATTCCTCTTGCACTCACAGTCTTAGCTTGCATCCTCTAAGGAGAGGTAAGAGAAGAGTGCGACTGGAACCTTTCAGAACCATTCTAATTTCATCCTTCTTTGGTGGCTAGGGTCAGGGTGTGAAAATCCTTACTATATGATGCATATATAGTGAGGCTTAACTCCCAAGCCTAATAGGTTTCAAAACCCTAATCCAATTAGGTTTAATTTTGAGCTTAATAATAGCTCAACCGTTGGGCCAATTATTAATTCAAAATTCTCATGAAACCAAAATGAAACAATTCGACCCATGCACTCAAATAATCCAACTGGCTATAAGTGTGTGACCCTATTGGCTCCTACTATGTTGGCAATGATCATAAATCACATTTATGATCATAAACAATGAGCTGTATCTAGCAACATAGTAATGTTACCCAAGTGACAAGATAGTTGGTGATTAAACTAAACCTTTATGATCATTATTAGTATATGCCATTGTTTCTTTGTCTAAGATATCAAGACCAAGCACGAGACATGGAACGTGTCACTCTCATATAGCCCAATATATGGTTTCTTGATTCCCGAGTATACTAACTTAAACTGATGACATTGATATTGTATATCAACTTATCCGAGCATGGACATGCATTTTCTTAGCCTCACTCTATGAAGAGGCCCAGAGATATCACTCCAATATATAGGACAAACAAATTCCATGTTGACCATACAAACCCCCCTGCATGGTATGTGACTTACCCAATGACCACTTTATGTTCACTCAGTTACGAGCAATGTACAATAGTGTCAACGTATGTGACTCACATGTGAGGAACCTTGAAGATCTCAGTTCAAAGGACTACATACACCATGATCACTAGGAGAAACACTTTTGACACTCATAGAATGATCCATGTAGCATTCTCTTGATGGGCTGGTCCAATACACAAGTTCTCCAACTTGCACCCATATGCAGACTACATATCTCATATTAATTTCCACATATGCTAGTCTTTATGTATTATTAAAACTGGCCCCACAATAATACTAGAGCAGGGACATTTAAGAATATCATTATTCTAGGGTCATAATTATGTTTAATTACGTTACACAAAAACTAACAACAAACACAATTATTAGAATGATGCCTCAATAAAATATCATAACTCAATGTGCAAAACACAATCATCTCATGATTGGCTTTGGGCACAGCATTAAGAATCTCCTGCTTGCACTAAAGCCAATTATCCATGTATTTAATACTAATGGACCTAGAATGACTATCATGCTTTCGCTACGTAAGGGGTTTTGTTAGTGGATCAGCAATGTTGTTGTCTATTGAAGTCCTGCATATCATCACATCAATTATTTCGATGATCTCTATGACGAAATGATAGCATCAGAGTATGTGTTTGGATCACTGTTGAAATCGAGGTTCCTTAGCCTGTGCAATTGCTCAATTTTTATCACAATAGAGCTCTACTGAGTCACTAATGCTTGAAACCACTCTAAGATCTATGACAAACTTCTTGATCCAAATAGCCTCTTTCACAGCATTAGAGGCAGCAATGTACTTTGATTCTATTACAAAGTTAGCTATAGTCTCTTACTTTGAACTCTTCCAACTCACAATACCAGCACCAATGTAAAACACATAACCAGATTGCAATCTGAAATCATCCTTATCGGATTGGAAGCTAGCATCGGGGTAACCCCTTATAACGAGCTCATCTTCATCTTCAAAGACCAAGAAACCATCCTTAGTCCTTCATAAATACTTAAGGATGTTCTTAATAGTTTTCCAATGAATCTCACTAGCATTTGATTGGTACCTGCTCATCATACACAAGGCATACCAGACATCAGGATAAGTACATATCATGGCATACATAATAAATCCAATTTCTAAGGCATATGGAATCTTACTCATGCACTTTCTCTCCTTGAGTGTACTTGGACATTGAGATCTAGAAAAGTTATACTATGTGACATGGGTAAGAATCCTTTGTTAGAGTCTTGCATGATAAACCTCTTTAGTACCTTGTTGATGTATGTACTTTGACATAGGCCAAGCAATTTTCTAGATCTATCTTTATCGATCCTAATGCCTAACACATAGGCCAGTTCACCCAAGTCCTTCATTGAGAAACATTTCCCTAACTAAGTGTTTATATACTGTAGCCTAGGATTATCATTCCCGATGAGTAGTATGTCATTTATATATAACACCAAGAAGACAATAGCACTCATACTAACCTTCTTGTAGACACAATGTTCATCTTCATTTTTTATAAAACCAAACTATTTGATTGCTTCATCAAAACAAAGATTGCAACTTCGAAAAGCTTGTTTCAGCCCATAAATGGACCTTTGCAACTTGCACACTTTATTGGCATTCTCGAGAGTGACAAAACCCTCAGGTTGTATCATGTACACATCCTCACGTAGCTTTCCATTAAGGAAAGCGGTTTTGACACCCACTTTGCCATATTTCATAATCATAGTGTGCAGCAATAGCCAACAATATTCGGATGGATTTAAGCATGGCAGCTGGTGAAAAGGTTTCATCATAGTCAATACCATGAATTTGCTTGAAATATTTTGCAACCAATTTTCCCTTAAAGGTAATCACATTACTATCCATGTTGGTTCTCTTCTTGAAAACCCATTTGCACCCTATATGTTTGACCGATTCAGGTGGATCAACCAAAGTCTATACTTGGTTTCATACATGGATTCCATCTCGGACTTCAAGGTCTCTAACCACTTCTCAAAGTCAAGCCTTAACATCTTGTGGGCTTTATGCTACAGGAATAGACTCCTAAACCACAGCATCTTGTGGCGTTTGCTTAGGTTCTATTTCAGGTTCAATGTCCCCGTGTTGCTCTAGAATTTCTTTAAGTTTTACTTTTCTTCCACTTGTTCCTTTAAATAAAAACTCCTTTTCTAGAAAGACACTAGTTCGAGCAACAAACACTTTATGCTTAGATGGATTGTAGAAATAGTAACCCTTCTTTTTCTTTAGGATACCCAACAAAGAGACATTTATAAGATTTGGGCTCTAGCTTGTCAGAGGATTAACATTTAATGTAAGCCTCATAGCCGCAACTCTTCATAAAAGACAGACTAGGATGCCTCCCACTCTATATCTCATATGGTGTCTTTTGAACCGATTTAGATGGAACTCAGTTTAGTGTAAAAGAAATTTTCTCTAGAGCATGTCCCCAAAAGGAGTTTGCAAGGTCAACTTCACTTATCATAAATCAAACCATGCCTAATAGAGTTCGATTTCTCTTTTTAGATACATCATTCCATTTAGGTGTACCAGGTGGAGTGAGTTGTGATACTATACCACACTCTTTTAGATAGTCAAGGAAATCTCCATCTAGGTATTCTCCTCCTCAATCCAGTCGAAGTGTTTTGATACTATTCCTGAGTTGATTTTCTACTTCATTCCTGAATTCTTTGAACTTTTCAAAGGATTCTAACTTGTGTTTCATGAGATACACATAGCCATGTCTATTGAAGTGATCAGTAAAGGTAATGAAGTATTGGAAGTCTCCTCTAGCGTGTGTAGACATATGGCCCCATACATCATTATGTATGAGTTCTAGTAAGTCATTAGCCCTTTCACTTTGCCTAGTGAAAGGTGTTTTGGTCATCTTTCCCAATAAAAATGACTTACATGTCTCATATGATTCAAAATCAAATAAGTCTAAGAGGCTGTCCTTATGGAGCTCGGATATGCGGGTCTCGTTTATATGGCCCAGATTACAGTGCTAGAAATAGGTTGGGTTTGAATCATTTAATTTGACCTTCTTGGAATTCACATTATATATTGGATTTTTGAGTTCTAGAACATACAAACCATTGCTAAGTTGAGCACTACCATAAAAGATTTCATTCAAATAAATAGAATAACATTTGTCCTTAATTGTCCAAGTAAGAAACAAAAATCAAATTTCTACTCACAGTAGGCAAAAAGTAGCAGTTGTCTAATTCTAAAATCAATCAACTAGGCAAAGTGAGAACACAAGTCCCTACGACTAGGGTAGTAACTCTTGCTCCATTTCTAACACGTAGGTCCACTTCACCTCAAACCAATCTTCTACTCCTATTTAGATCCTGTACATTTGCATAGATGTGAGATCCAAATCTAGTATCCAATACCCAATTTGAGAAAGTAGAAAAATTAGCCTTTGTAACAAAAATACATGAAGTACAAGTCTTACTTCACTTCTCCTTATTAAGTTCTTCAAGATAGAGCTTGCAGTTGCACTTCCAATGTCTAGGTTGCTTACAATGTGATAGCCGAAGTGTTATCGCCCCGATCACCTGGGGACTTCGGCCAAACATCATGCTCGAGAAAATCCGCCGTCAACCACGAGGGACGCCAGTGCTGACCTCAGAAAGAAGGGAGTCAGACACCTTGGGTACACAATCTCGGTAGTCCGCCAATACCAACCTCAGGAAACTAATGTAATGCCGCCCTCGGGAAGGCGACCGAACTAGCTTCGGGGGAGAAGGACCAGCCACCTTCGGCAGGAGAAAATGCCTTCGAATGGGTAACTTCCGGGCTAGCGATTCCCCGAACTACCGGTATGACTCCGGGAAAAGGCCCCTCACCCCGAAGGGAGACCTCAACCAAAGGGACCTCGGGGGTACGGAAGGAGCAATTAAGGAGCCTCTAACATGCCGCCTGCACACCCTGCACACCGCCCTCATATTCACTCTAACGCGCTGACATCGCCTACGTCTTGTCATGTAGGGCTATGCTTGCCTTAGCCCGTGGCCCGAGGAGCCTGCAAGCAGCTAGTGGCCCCCACACCCAGAAGAACTGATGGTATCCAACCGAACACGTGTCATAATCTGAACGGGTTGCCCATCTTATATATATCAGGGGAATGGTCTCAGGAGGGGATCCTTTTTTTTTTCTCAACGCTCAAGAAAACATAACAGGAAAGAGTCTGTGGTCCTTACTACTCCCTCTCCACCTCCCAAAGTACTGACTTGGCCGTCAGAGGCTCCTCCCGGAAAAAAGACTCTGGGGACCTCCTAACCCCTATTTTCTGAGTGTTTCAGGTAGGTTCTCCTAAGGAATCCCCATTTCAGGTGTTCTCCTATACCGAAAGTCCCTCTCGGTCTCACTATGTCACATGAAGTAGATGCTGCTGGGCATCATTTGGCGCTGTCTGTGGGAAACCACTCCCAGGTCGCCGTCGTTGAAACTCGGCGTTCTAAGGACAAGGGACTACCAAGGTCCCTGTCCGCGCCAGAGGTTCAACCAGCAACCAAACAAACTATAGCAGGGACTTCCCTGCCAGAGGATGAACATCCTTTGACTATTACCATAGGCTTCCTGTGCGAATTCCAATGCTCTATCGTGGCCGAAATGACACAGCAGTTAGACTGAAGATGGCCACAGCCAAACCTGGTTCGAAGGCCCTCCTCACCAGTACCTCGTCGGGAGAAAAGCCCCAGGTCAATTCACAGGAGTTCGGGAAGCAGAGATCAACGAGATGAGTCCTCAACGAAAAATGTACCCCTTGGAAAGCAATAAAAGCCCAAGCCCTAGCAGACTTCATTGATGAAGTACCTATGGCCGAAGGAGAACAATTGGACCTCGGCAAAAGTGAACCAGAGTGGACTCTGTTTGTAAATGGGGCCTTTAGCTCCGAGCATCAGGGAGCTGAGATAGTCATTCGTGGCCCTGAAGGCTTGGAATTCATGAAATCCATTAAATTTGGGTTTAACATCACCAAAAATATGGTAGAATATAAAGCTCTCATAGCAGGGTTACGCTTAGCTAGAAAGATTGGTGTGAGAAATCTAAGGGCCCATAGTGACTCCCAGCTAGTGGTGCGGCAGATGGCATGGGACTATAGCGCAAAGGACCCAACTTTGGAAAAACATCATGAATGCGTATCAAAGCTCATCCAAGAGTTTGATGCAGTGCGTATTGAAAATGTACTCGCCGAGACAATGCCGAAGCAGACAGCCTGGCCAAATAAAAAAGGTTCACCGAAGTGTTGTGCCATCCAAGCATAGCAACACTAAGTATAGCAACCTTGGGCAAAGGGTGGAATGATCCTCTAAGGAGGTATATTGCAACCGAAGAGCTTCCCGAAGATCCTCATGAAGCGGCGAAAGTGCGAAGACATTTCGGATGATATTTCCTAATTGGGGAGGAATTATACCGACAAGGGTATGCGAGTCCGTTACAGAGATGCATCAGTAAAGAAAGGATGCTTTGGCAGGAGTAATACTCCACCAAGGGTACTTCTAGCCCACATTAAGAAAGGATGCAAGACAGTTCATCTAGAAGTGTGGAAATTGCCAAAGACACGCCAGCATCCAAAGGCTGCCTTCGGAGTAGATAACCCCGGCAGATTACCCTTGCCCCCTTTACAGTATGGGGCATAGATCTCATCGGGCCACTCCCGGCAGCACCCGTAGGAGTGAAGTTTTGCGTAGTAGCAGTGGACTACTTCACTAAGTGGGTCAGAACCCCTAGCGACCATTTCGGCAAAAGATGTACAAAAAGTTCATCTGGAAGAACATTAAATGCATATTTGGCATACCAAGGGTGATAGGGGCCGATAATGGTTCCCAGTTTACAGACAAGGGGTTCCAAGAATTCATCTCCAACCTCGGAATAAGAATGCACTTCGCCCCGGTAGCTCATCCCCAAAGCAACGGACAAGTAGAGGTATCCAACAAAGACTATAAGAAAGGGTCTGAAAAAGAGGTTGAAGCAAAGGGATAGTGGCCAGGAGAACTCCCTAATGTGCCATGGAGTTATCGGACAACACCCCGAAGGGCCACGGGGGAGACACCTTTCTTACTCGTCTTCGGCACAGAGGCCATTATCCCTATCAAAGTAGTACGCCCGTCAGTTAGAATACAAGTGTTCGATGAAGGAGGAAACGACCTCAGATTAAGAACTAAACTCGATCGAATTGATGAACATATAGAGGTGGCCGAACTCAGAAGGAAAGCCTTTCAGCAAAGAGTGGCCACAATCACAAACCTACGCGTTAGGCCAAAATGAATAAGGGAAGGAGACCTCGTTCTCCGAAAGGCCGAATTTGAAACCCGAAGGACATTCTAAAGGGTACTTCAGGCAAACTGGGAAGGGCCTTACCTAGTCCTTGACGAAGTCCGGAGTTGAGTTTACAAGCTTGGCGACTCCGAAGGTGGAGAATTGAAAAATACATGGCATTCGGATGCCTTGAAGAAATTCTATACTTAGAATGTTGGTAAGAGATTGTACCAAAGAATTCTCGCCGAACAAGGCCTAGAAACTTTCAAAATTTATTTATTCCTTTCGAAGATGATTGAGCCATCCTCCCAAAAAGTAAGTCTATTGCGAGTAGGCCAAAATTTTGCTTGAGGGAAAATGAACATTTTTCCGAAGACGACTAACAGAGCAAGTAAAAAAGTATTTTCCAAAGTCCCTTGACTGAAAATGGTCGGGATAACTGGGAAATAAAGGATATTACTCAAAGACTTGGCCAAATTATGGAAAAGGGGAAACAAATTCCGTTGAAGAAGGCCTTATTACAAGGAGAAGGTTACAAGAAGAAAAATTACAAAGAAAAAGAAGGCAAAGGCCCTGAAACATCTAAGAAACCCCGGGGTCATGAGAAGCTCCTGCTCCCGTGTCCCTAGCTACCGCCTTCGGTGCAAGAGGAGGGGGGCCAAGCGGCAGGTTGAGGTGCTCCATCTTCAACTAAGTCCACCGAAGCTCCTCGGGAATGTCCAGGCCAACTAAGGAGATGTCGAGGTCTGGGTACTTCTTCAAAACTTGGTGGTGAGCCAAACAAAAACCATCCTGGAAGGCAACCTTGGTCTCCTAGACGGCCTTATCTTTTTCAATGGACAGCGCCTCCACCTCGTCTTGAAGGTCAGCAACCTCCTTCTTCAGCACCTTCATCTTCCTCTTCTTCGGTTCCTTTTCCAAAGCCTCAACCTCGGCTTGAAGCTCGGCGTTGTCAGCAAGCGCCTTCGCCAGGAGAGTAGAGTCTTCCTCTTTCCCCTTTTGATAGGCCTCGTTGGCCAAAGTCAGGCTCACCACCTTTGCGCTGAGGTCGGACATCTTCTGGGAGAAATCCTTCAGGAGATTTTCCTAGCCCTTCAAGAATTCATCCCGAAGATTGGCAACCCTCTCCTTGGCTATTCGGCTCAACTCGGTGTTCGTCACAACCGAGTTGGCATAGAAGACCTTGGCCTTCGCTAATTTATCTTCGGCCCAAGCTCGGACCGAAGATTGCTTTGTTGCCCAAGTTTGAAGGTATCCACTATACCCCAGAAGCTATAAAAAAGAAGAAGGTATTTAGTGGAATTTGCATAAGAAAAGCCAAGCATTCAGAAAAAAGGGAGAAAAAATGAAGAGGCCCGAAGAACTACCTGAGCAGCGTGCTCAGAAACTTTAGAGGCGAGCGTATCCTTGTTGGCGCACTCCTCGGCAACAGCCTTGAAGGAAGCTTGAGTAAGCACGCCCTTCGCCATCTAGGGAGCCATTTCCTGGCAGTCTTCGGAGAACAAATTCATGTCCTCTGTGAAAGACTAGAACTGCTCCCTGGGAACTTTGTCCTTCGGGATGTGGGAATCCCGAAGAGCCCGCCTTCGGGCATGGTCGACCATCCAAGCTGAGGGCGCCAGATCCTCTGCAAATTTAAAAGCGTAAGTTCTGTCAAACAAAACTCCTTGGCAGTAAGAGCTATAAGGTTGTGAGTACTAATACAGGGATAAGAGACAAACCTGGCGCAACCTCAGCAACATCGTCATCAGAATCCCGGACCTCCTCCACATCGGCAGGGATATGTTTGCCTTTGTCCTTTCGGTGCTTTTCTAACTCCTCAGCAGAGGGACCCTCCGCCAGAGAGCCCAAAAAATCCACCGACGTGGCGAGACTCCAAGAAGCAGTGCTGATGACCACCCTGGCAGGAAGCTCGGCAGGAGTTTCAGGCTCGGCGGAAGTTTCAGGCTCACCAACAACCTCCGCCGCATCTTCCGGGGGTGGAAGAAGGATGTCCTTCTTCGCCTTCTTGGCCGAAGACGGCCTACTCCCAGTAGTTTTGCGCCTCTTGGAGACGCTCTTCTTTGTTTGTTCCCCCCTCTCAGCCTGGCCGAGGAAGAGGGACTTGTAGTAGGCGGCAGACTCGTCGCCCATCTCTGAAAAAGAAGGAAAATATCAGTGTAAGTCCAGACGGATACTTATACTAGAAATTTTTTGAAGAAAACTTACTTTCAAAAAAGCCTTCATAAGTATGCTCCCTCCGAAGGAACATCACTAGCCAGGACTCCTTCCCATTGATGGCAGGAGCTGGTAGGGCGAGGTCAGTCTTGTGCTCCTTAACTACCCCCAACTCCCAATGGACCTCCTCGGTCATAAGCCTCCAATTAATGGGGAAGGGGTAGAGGGAGCGTAAAGGGACCTCGGCATCCCAGTCGGTGACAGCACGGATGCAACTGTCGAAGTCCACAAACCTCACCGCCAACTCGGGAGTCAGCAGCTTTTTGGGGTCCACGACATCTGTCTCCAGCTTTCCCCGAGCCCATTTGGTCGGGATGTACGACCAGGCCTCCGCCACTTTTAGGAAGAAGAACTTCCTTTGCCACCCTCGCCAGCTATCTTTAGTAGCAAAGGTGAACATAAACTTCTTGCTCCTAGATCCCCGAGGTAGCATGAAATAAAAGCCACCCTTCGGGATCGGATAGAGCTTATAGTACTGCATGAACAGAATGAAGTGGGGCTCTACTTCGAAGACCCCACACATGCAGCGGAAGGCATCAAAATAACAGTATGAGTTCGGAGGAAGCTGATTCATGGCTATGCCATGAAATTGGCAGAAGTCGCAAATCATCCTCAAGGGAGGAAACCGAAGTCCGGCCTTCAGTTTGGCTCGAAAAATGGTAACCTCATCATCTCGGTTCATAAAACTGAAATGACCAAGATGAGGTAACCTCGTGACGGAATAAGAGGGAAGAAAAAATTTGGTTTTCCACTTCTCTAATTTCACCGAAGTGGAGCAACAAGGGTGAGACGTGAGAGGTTGCCAACCCTCGGGGAGGGGTTGAACAAGTGGGACAGGTGAATACATACTTAGCAAAAAGTGACTTCGAGTAAAAAGAACCGAGGGACTTCAGGAAGCTAGAAGAAAAGCAGAATACGAAGAAACCGAAGGACCCCTAGAGTCAGAACCCACCAAAAGTCTTGCCGAAATCAGGGCTTGTGGACGCCATCGTCAAAGGTGGCCGGAAGTTGCGTCGCCGTTAACATCACCGTAAAGAAGGAAGAAAAGGCATGAAAGCAGACGAGAGCAAAGCGAGAGCAAAGAAAAAACAAATGAAGGGTATGACAGAATGAGTTTTATATAGACCGAGGAAGGGTAGTCGGATTGGCATCATAATTGCTCCGTAAAGGTGAAACGTCGCCATAATTGCCCCTCGCACGTGAAAAGGCGTGGCCACCCTAATCGATGTGACTGTTCCCAACCAGCACCTGCCATGTGTCGCCCATCACGAGAAACTAGGACGCATTTTTTGACATCCCAAAAACCCGGGCACACCGCTCCAGACTGACACGCCTAGTTTCAAGACATGACGGTCCACTGGCCTACGGCAGGAAAAGTAAAGAAATTGGGTATCTCGAGATCACCAAAGGCCAGACAGGTGACACCTGTCCGAAAAAGGCTCATCCCCTAGTGGCGAAGTGCCTCCTCTGCGAGCGTCACACTCCGAGTCCTGAAAAATGCCCCCCCCAAAAAAAAAAAAGGACCACTAGCCAAAGTCTCTACTTCGGCTTTCCAAGGGGGGGCATGTGATAGCCGAAGTG
>KK899990.1:55191-65191 GCA_000696445.1 Aquilaria agallochum
TTGTAAACAAGATTTGAATGTTTTCATTCCAAACAAGTTGTGAATGTTTCCATTTCATTGTAAACAAGATTTGAATGTTTTCATTCCAAACAAGTTGTGAATGTTTCCATTTCATTGTAAACAAGATTTGAATGTTTTCATTCCAAACAAGTTGTGAATGTTTCCATTTCATTGTAAACAAGATTTGAATGTTTTCATTCCAAACAAGTTGTGAATGTTTCCATTTCATTGTAAACAAGATTTGAATGTTTTCATTCCAAACAAGTTGTGAATGTTTCCATTTCATTGTAAACAAGATTTGAATGTTTTCATTCCAAACAAGTTGTGAATGTTTCCATTTCATTGTAAACAAGATTTGAATGTTTTCATTCTAAAAAAGTTGTGAATGTTTCCATTTCATTGTAAACAAGATTTGAATGTTTTCATTCCAAACAAGTTGTGAATGTTTCCATTTCATTGTAAACAAGATTTGTGAATGTTCCCATTTCATTCTAAACAGGTTGTGAATCCTTCATTTCATTCTAAACAATTTGTGAATGTTCTATTGCATTCTAAAGAAATTATAAATGTTTACATTCCAAACAAATTATGAATCTTTCCATTGCAAAATAGGTTGCGAATGTTTCCATTTCATTCTAAAGAAGTTGTGATTGTTTCCAACTCATTCTAAACTAGGTATAAATGTTTATTTCATTCTAAACAGGTTATGAATATTTTTATTTCATTCTCAACAAGTAGTGAATATTTCCATTCCAAACAAGTTATGCAGGTTTCCATTCCAAACAAGTTACGAATATTTCCATTTCAGTCTAAACAATTCATGAATGTTTCCATTTCATTCTAAACAAGTTGTAATTGTTTCCATTTCATTTGAAACAGGTTTTGAATGTTTATAATCCAAACATGTTGTGAATGTTTCCATTTTGTTCTAAACAAGTTGTGAATGTTTCCATTTCATTCTAATTAAGTTGTGAATGTTTCATTTCCGAACAAGTTCTAAATGTTTTAATTTTATTCTAAACAACTTATAAATGTTTCCATTTCACTCTACACGAGTTATGAATGCTTGCATTTCATTTTAAAAAATTTGTAAATGTCGTTATTTCATTCTAAATAAGTTGTAAATGTTTTCATTTTATCCTAAATAGGTTGTGGATGTTTCTAATATAAACAAGTTGTGAATGTTTCCACTTTATTATATACAAGTTGTGAGTATTTCCATTTTATTCCATACAAGTTGTGAATGCATGCTTCCATGTCATTATAAAAAATTTGTAAACTTTTCCATTTCATTCAAAATAAGTTGTAAGTTGTTCCATTCCAAACATGCTGTCAATCTTTCCATTCCAAAAAAGTTGTGATTTGTTCCAATTCTTACTAAACAAGTTATGCTTTTTTCCACCTCATTATTAACTAGTTGTGAATGTTTCCATTTCATTCTGAATATGTTGTGAATCTTTTCATTTCATTTTAAACAAGTTGTTAATGTTTCCATTCCAAACAAGTTGTGAATGTTTCCAATTTATTCTAAACAAGTTATGAATGTTTTCATCCAAAGAAGTTTTGAATGTTTCCATTTCACACAAGTTGCGAACATTTCCTTTTCAATCTAAACAAGTTGTAAATGTTTCCATTTCATTCAAAATAAGATGTGACTGTTTCCATTTCATTTTAAACCAGTGGTGAATATTTCCATTTAAATCTATATAAGTTGTCAAAGTCTCCATTTCATTCTAGACAAGTTGTGAATGCTTTTATGTCATTCGAAATAAGTTTTAAATGTTTCCATTTCATTTTTAAACACGTTGTGATTGATTCCATTTCATTCTAAACAAATTACGAGTGTTTCTGTTTCATTGTAAGCAAGTTACAAATGTTTTCAATCCAAACAAGTTGTGAATGCTTCCATTCCAAACAACTTCTGAATGTTTCCTTTTCATTCCAAACAACTTCTGAATGTTTACATTTCATTCTAAACAAGTTGTGATTGTCTCTATTTCATTGTAAACAAGCTGTGAATGTTTCCATTGCATTCTAAACAAATAGTGAATGTTTCCATTTTATTTTCAACAAGTTGTGAATATTTCCAATCGAAACAAATTGTGAATGTGTACATTTAATTTTAAGAAAGGGGTGAATGTTTCCATTGTGTTCTAAGCATGTTGTGAATGTTTCAACTCCAAACAAGTTATCAATGTTTCCATTTTTCCTTAAACAAGTTATGAATGTTTCCATTTCATTATACAAAAGTTCTAAATGATTCAATTTCATTCAAAACATGTTGTAAATACTTATATTCCAAACAAGTTGTAAACCATTCCATTCCAAACAAGAGATGAATGTTTCCATTTTCAACTAAACAAGTTGTGAAAGCTTCCATTTCGTTATAACAAGCTGTGAATGTTTCTATTGCATTTTAAGCAAGTTGTCAATGTTTGCATGTCATTCTAAACAAGTTATGAATGTTTCCATTTTCATCTAAATAAGTTGTGAATGTTTCCATTTTTTTCTAAACAAGTTGTGAACATTTCTACTTAATTTAAAACACATTGTGAATGTTTCCATTCCAAACAAGTTGTGAATGTTTGCATTTCATTCTAAACAAGTTATGAATATTTCCATTTCATTTTAAACAAGTTGTTAATGTTTCTATTTCATTCCAGATAAGTTGTGAATGTTTCCATTTTTTTCTAAACAAGTTGTGAATGTTTCCATTTCAATCTAAACAATTTCAAAATATTTCCATTTCATTCCAAACAAGCTATGAATGTTTCCATTTCACTCTAAACAAGTTGCAAATGTTTCCATTCCAAACAAGTTGTGAATGTTTTATTCATTCTAAACAACTTGTAAATGTTTCCATCTCACCCTAAATAAGTTGTTAATGTTTTCATTTCATTCTAAACAAGTTTTGATAGTTTTCGTTTCATTATAAACAAGTTATGAATGTTTTCATTCTGAACAAGTTGCAAATGTTCCAATTCATTCTGAACAAGCTATGAATGTTTCCATTTCATCCTAAACAAGCTATGAATGATTCCATTTCATTCTAAACATGTTGTGATTGTTTCCAATTCATTCTAAACAAGTTGCGATTGTTTCCATTGCAAACAAGTTGTGAATGTCTATATTCCAAACAAGTTATGCATGTTTCTATTTCATTCTAAATAAGTTGTGAATGTTTTCATTTCATTCTAAACATGTTTCGAGCATTTCCATCCAATCAAGTTATAGATTTTCCATTCCAAATAGGTTGTGAATGTTTCCATTTCCATGTAAACAAGTTGTGAATGTTTCCAATTTATTCTAAACATGTTGTGAACGTTTCCATTTCATTCTAAACAAGTTTTGAATGTTTCCATTGCAAACAAGTTGTGAATGTTTCCATTCAAAACAAGCTATGAATGTTAGCATTTCATTCTAAGTAAGCTATGAAGCTTTCCATTTCATTCTAAACAAGTTGTGATTGTTTCCATTTCATTCTAAATAAGTTTTCAATGTTTCATTCCAAACAAGTTGTGAAAGTTTTCATTTCATTCTAAAAAACTTGTGAATATTTTCACTCACTCTAAACAAGTTATGAATCTCTCCATCTCATTCTAAGTTGGTTGTGAATGTTTCCATCACAAACATGTTGTGAATGTTTGCATTTCATTCTAAATAAGTTGTCAATGTTTTCATTGCATTCTAAACAAGTTGTGAATGTTTCCATTGCAAACAAGTTGTGAATGTTTCAATTCCAAACAAGTTGTCACTATTTCTGTTTCATTCTAAACTAGGTATGAATGCCTGCATTTCATTCTAAACAGGTTGTGAATGTTTCCATTACATTCTAAGTATATTGTGAGTGTTTTCATTTCATTCTAAATAGGGTGTGAATGTTTCATTGAATTCAAAATAGATTGTCAATGTTTGCATTTCAATCTAAATCGGTTTTGAATGTTTTCATTTCATTCTAAATAAATTGTGAATATTTCCATTTCATGTGAATAGTGCCATTTCACAATATGCAAGTTGGGAATGTTTCCATTTTATGCTAAACAAGCTATGAATGCTTCTGTTTAACTCTAAACATGTTGTGAATGTTTCCATTCCATGTGAATGTTTCCATTTCATTTTATGCAAGTTAGGAATGTCTTTATTTCATTCTAAACAAGTTGTGGAAGTTTCTATTTCATTCTAAAGTGACTGTTTTCACTCCAAACAAGTTGAGATTCTTTCCAATCCACTTAATTCTAAACAAGTTGTGAATGTTTCCATTTCACTATGAACAGGCTGTAAATGCTTCCATTTCAAGCAAGTTGTGAATCTTTCAATTTCATTTTGAACAATTTGTGAATGTTTCCATTTCATTCAAAACATGTTGTGAATGTTTCAATGTCACTCCACATAGGTTGTAAATGTTTTCATTCCAAACAGGCTGTGAATGTTTCCATTCCTCTCTAAAGAAGTTGTGAATGTTTACATTTCAGTTTTAACAAGTTGTAAATGTTTCCATTTCAAACAAGTTGTAAATGTTTCTATTCCATCTTAAACAAGTTGTGAGTATTTCCATTTCATTTTGAACAAGTTGTGAATGTTTTCATTCCAAACAAGTCGTGAATGTTTCCATTTTGTCCTAAAGAAGTTGTGAATGTTTCCATTTCATTCTAAACTAGTTGTAAATGTTTCCATTGCAAATAAGTTGTGAATGTTTCCATTTCATTCTAGACAAGTTGCAAATGTTTCCACTTCAATCCAAAGATGTTGTGAATGTTTCCATTTCAATCCAAAGACGTTGTGAATGTTTCCACTTCAATCCAAAGATGTTGTGAATGTTTCCACTTCATTTTGAACATGTTGTGGATGTTATTTTTTTCATTTTCAAAAAGTTATGAATGTTTTGATTTCGTTTTAAACATGATGTGAAAGTTTCTATTTTAATCGAAACAAGTTGTGAATATTTCCATTCCAGCCATGTTGAGAATGTTTCCATTTCATTATAAATAAGTTGTGAGTGTTTCCCTTTCATTCAAAACAGGTTGTGAATGTTTTCGGTTCCAAACAAGCTGTTAATGCTTTCATTTTAGTGTGAAATAGTTGTGAAAGTTTCCATTTCATTCTAAATGAATTGTGAATATTTCCATTTCATTCTAAACAAGTTATGAATCATTGCATTCTAAACAAATCGTGAATGTTTCCATTTCATCCTAAACAAGTTGTAAATGTTTCCATTTCATTCTAAAAAAGTTGTGAGTGTTTCCAATTCATTATAAACAAGTTGTGAATGCTTTCATTTCATTCCAAATGAGTTGCTAAAGTTTCTATTCCAAACAAGTTAGGAATTTTCCTATTTCATTCTAAACAAGTTCTAAATGTTTCTGATTCATTGTAAACAAGTTGTGAACATTTCCATTTCATTCTAAACAAGTTGTGAAGTCTTCCATTCCAAACAAGTTGTGAATGTTTCCACTTCACTCTAAACAAGTTGTAAATGTTTCCAATTCACTCTAAACAAGTTGTGAACAACTCTATTTCGTTCTAAACAACTTGTGAATGCTTCCACTCTAAAGAAGTTGCTAATGTTTCTATTCTGAGCAAGTTGTGAATGTTTCCATTCCAAACCAGTTGTCAATGTTTCCATTTCCTTCTAACAAGCTATGAATGCTTCCATTCCAAACGAGTTGTTAATGTTTCCATGTTTTTCTAAACAAGTTGTGAATGTTTCTACTCCAAACTAGTTGCGAGTGCTAACATTTTATTTTGAACAAGCTGTGAATGTTTCCTTTTTGTCCCAAATATGGTGTGAATGTTTCCATTTCATTTTAAACAAGTTGTGAGTGTTTCCATTGCATTCTAAACAAGTTGTGAATATTTGCATTTCATGGTAAAGGAGTTATGAATGCTTCCATTTCATTCTAAATGGGTTGTGAATGTTTCTGTTCCATGTCACTATTTCCATTTCATTCTATGTGAGTCAAGAATGTTTTCATTTAATTCTAAACAAATTGTGAACATTTTTATTCCATTCTAAACAGGTTGTGATTGCTTCCACTAGAAACAAGTTGTGATTGTTTCCATTCTCTTCTAAACAAGTTGTGACTGTTTCCATTTCATTCTAGCCAAGTTCTGAATGTTCTAATTCAAACAAGTTGTGAATGTTCCAATTTCATTCTAAAAAATTTGTGATTATTTCCATTTCATTCTAAACAGGGTGTGAATGTTTCCAATTCATTCTAACTAGGTTGTGAATGTTTTCATTTCATTCTAAACAAGTTGTAAATTTTTCCATTCCATTCTAAACAAGTTGTGAATGTTTTCATTTCATTTTAAAAAATTTGTAAATCTTTCCAATTTAGTTTAAACAAGTTGTAAATGTTTCTACTCCAAACAAGTTGTGAATCTTCCCATTCCATTCTAAACACATTGTGAATGTTTGCATTTCATTCTAAACGAGTTGTGAATGTTTTCAATCCAAACAAGTTGTGATTGTTTTCATTCCATTCTAAACAAGTTGTAAGTGTTTCCATTTGATTCTAAAGAAGTTGTGAATGTTTTTACTTTATTCTAAACCAGTTGTAAATGTTTCAATTCCAAAGAAATTATGAATGTTTCCATTCCATTCTAGATAGGTTGTGATTGCTTATGTTTTATTTTAGACAAGTTGCGAATGCTGCCACCTTACTCCGAACAAGTTGAGAATCTTTCCATTTCACTTGGAACATGTTGTGAATGTTCTTATTTCATTTTAAACAAGTTATGAATGTTTTGATTTCAATTTAAATGTGTTGGGATTGTTTTCATTTCATTCTAAAGAAGTTGTAAAAGTTTCCATTTTATCTTCAACAAGTTGTGAAAGTTTCCATTTCAGTTGAAACAAGTTAGGAATATTTCCATTCCACCCAAGTTGAGAATCTTTCCATTTTATTCTAAACAAGTTGTGAATGTTTTTGTTCCAAGCAAGCTATGAATGATGCCATTTCAGTTTAAAAAAGGTGTGAATGTTTCATTTCGTTCGAAATAAATTGTGAATGTTTCCATTTCAATCTAAACAAGTTGTGAATGTTTCCATTTCATTCAAAAAAATTTGTGCATGTTTCCATTTCAATATAAATAACTTGCAAATGTTTCAGTTTCATTCTAAACAAGTTCTAAAAGTTTCCATTCTAAAGAAGATGTGAATGTTTCCATTTTATTCTAAACAAGTTGTGAATATTTCTAATTCATTCTAAAGAAGTTGTGAACATTTCCATTTCATTCTAAACAAGTTGGAAACATTTCCTATCCAAACATGTAGTGAATTTTTTCCATTTCATTCTAAACAAGTTGTGAATGTTTCCATCTTAAACAATTAGTGAATGTTTCCACTCAAAACTTGCCGTGAACATTTCAACTCAATTCTAATGAAGTTATGAATGTTTCAATTTCATTCTAAACAAGTTGTGAATGTTTCCATTTCACTTAAAAAATGTTGTCAATGTCTACATTTCATGCTAAACAAGTTGTGAATGTTTCCATTTCGTACTAAACAACTTGTGAATATTTGCATTTCATGCTAAAAATCATTCCATTTCAATCTAAATAAGTTATGAGTGTTTCCATTCCATCTGATTCTTTCCATTTCAGTCTCTGCAAGTTGGGAATGTTTCCATTTCATTTTAAATAAATTTTGAAAATTTTTATTTCACTCTAAATAGGCTGTGAATGTTTCCACTCCAAACAAGTTCCAATTGTCTCTATTCTTTTCTAAACAAGTTGTAAATATTTCAATTTCATTCTAAGCAATTTATCAATGTTTCAATTTTATTCTCAACAAGTTGTGAATGTTTTCATTCCAAACAACTTGTGAATGTTTCCGTTCCATTCTAAACAAGTTTTGAATGTTTCCATTTCATTCTGAACAAGTTTTGAATGTTTTCATTTCAAGAAAGATGTAAATGTTTCCGATCCATTCTAAACATGTTGTGAATATTTCCATTTCATCCTAAAGAAGTTATGAAAATTTCCATTTCATTTCAAACATGTCGTAAATGTTTCCACTCCAAACAAGTTATGAATTTTTGCATTCCATCCTAAAGAGTATGTTAATGTTTCCGTTTCCTTCTATACAAGTTGTGAAAATTTTCACTTCATTCTAAGCAACTCGTGAATGTTTCTATTACATTCTAAACAAGTTGTGAGTGTTTCCATTTCATTCTAAAGAAGTTGTAAATTTTTCATTTCATTCTAAACATGTTGTGAATGTTTCCTTTCCATTCAGAACAGGTTATATTGTTTGCATTTCATTCTAGAAAAGTTGTGAATGTTTCCACCTCACTCCAAAAAAGTTGTGAATGTTTCCATTTCACTATGAACATGTTGTGAATGTTGTTTTTTCATTTTAAAAAAGTTATGAATGTTTTGATTTCATTTTAAATATTTTGTGATTGTTTTCATTTCATTCTAAAGACATTGTGGAAGTTTCCATCTTGTCTTAAACAAGTTGTGAAACCTTCCACTTCAGTCAAAACATGTTTGAAAAATTTCCATTCCAGCCTAGTGGACAATGTTTCCATTTCATTCTAAACATGTTGTGAATGTTTCCATTTCATTCAAAATAAGTTGTGAATGTTTTCGTTCCGAACAACCTATGAATGCCTCCATTTTAGTCTAAAAAAGTTATGAATGTTTCCATTTTGATTCCAAATAAATTGTGAATGTTTCCATTCCTAACAAGTTGTGAATGTTTCCATTTCCTTCTAAAAAAGTTGTGCATGTTTCCATTGTAATAAAAACAACTTGTGAATGTTTCCATTTCATTATAAACTTGTTGAAAAAGTTTCCATTCCAAATAAGTTGTAAATGTTTCCATTTCATTCTAAACAAGTAGTGAATATTTCCGATTCAATCTAAACAAGTTTTGAACATTTCCAATTAATTCTAAACAAGTTGTAAATGTTTCCACCAAAACAATTAGAGAATTTTTTCTGTTTGATTTTAAAGAAGGTGTAAAAGTTTACATTCCAAGCAAGTTGTCAATGTTTCGATTTTAAACAATTTGTGAATGTTTCCAGTCAAAACTTGCTATGAATGTTTCCACTCAATTCTAATTAAGTACTAAATGTGTCCATTTCATTCGAAACACGTTGTGAATGTTTCCATTTCATTCTGAAAATCTTGTGAATGTTTACATTTTCTTCTAAACAAGTTGTTAATTTTTGCATTTCATACTAAATGAGTTGTGAATTCTTCCATTTCAATCTAAACAAGTTATGAATGTTTCTAATAGCCAAAGGGCTATCGCCTCTATCTGGCCGAACTCCCTGCCGAAAGAACGGCCAGGAAACCTGACGCTGCCCGGGAAAAGGTGGGATTACACACCTCGGGAGCAAAGCCGAAGAACTCGAGGTCGGCACTCCAGGAAACTTGAGGATGCTACTAACCCCCCCGAGGTATTAAGCAGATCGCCTTTGACAAAGAGGCACCAGCTATAGCGGGCCGAACACGATCTCCCCGAGGGCGGAACTCCTGAACTACGAGCATGTTTCCCGAAGAGGCATCGTCCATACTTGAGTACGACCTCGCCCAGGGACCTCGGGAGTACAGCAGGAACATTTAAGGAGCCTCTGACATGTCGCCCACTAACGCTACAGACCGCCCAAGCGGCGGTCTGACACGCTGACGCCATTCAGGTCACGTCACTGCCTGTCTTGGTTCAGGGCTCAAGGAGACTGCCACCGGCTACTTGTCCCCTACGTCCAGAAATTCAGAGAACATCTGACCGAACACGTGTCACGATCTGAACGGGCTGGACAGTACTATAAATACCAAGAAACAAGCCTTGGCAAGGGGGTTGACAAATAATCCGACTCTCCCTCTCTCTCTGAGAAAACACTACCAGGCGAGTCCACTAAGCCCCTTAGTGCTATTTCCTCTGCCTTCTTTCAGCATCACTGACTTGGGCGTCGGAGGCTCCTCCCCGGAACAACACCCCGGGGACCTCCTGACCCCCTTTTCTGAGCTTTTCAGGCGCACTCCCGTC
>KK899990.1:65257-82744 GCA_000696445.1 Aquilaria agallochum
CCCCGAGGACTTCCTGACCCCCTTTTCTGAGCTTTTCAGGCGCACTCCCGTCGTCGATCTGGCCTCCAGGCGTTCTTCCTCGCAGGAAGTCTCTCCACCGTTCAACATGACCCTCAACAATGAAGCCATCGGGCATCATTTGGTGCCGTCTGTGGGAACCCGCTCTGAGATCGCCGTCGTTGAAACTCTGCGTTCTGAGGACAAGGGACTCCCGAGGTCCCCGCCCTCGCCTGAGAACCAACCGGCTGCTGAGCAAACACTCCCATTGACTTCTGTGCCCGATGAAGACCGACCCCTAGTAGACACTATGGGCTTTCTACAGGACTTTCAACGTTCTGTTATAGCTGAAATGACGCAACAGATGAACCAAAGGTGGCCGCAACAGGCTCAGGTCCAAAAGCCTCCCTCGCCAGCACGCCCTCGGGAGAGAAGCCCCAAGTCGGCCCACCGCAGTTCAGGAAGCGGAGACCCGCGCGAAGAATCTTCTACTGAAGACATACCCCTCGGAAAATGGCCGTTGGGACTAGCGGGATGCAAACGACCGAAAATCTCACAGCGAAGGAGTTCGTCGCCTGAGGCAAGGTCTCAGTCTCCTCACCGCCAAACTCACTCCCCGAAAAGGCCCCGGCAATCTCGCTTCCCAGAAGAAGGCCCCAACGCCACGATCCTTATGGAAAGGATACTAGCACGGCTAGATAGAGTGGAAAAACAAGTGGCCAGAAAACCTGTCTAGGCCAGATTGACGGGGACCTTCAGTGAAGATGACTCCCCATTCACTCAGGCCGTCGTTGAGGCAGCCATGCCAGGTGACTTCAGAGTACCTCGGCTAGAGATTTATGATGGCCGAACGGACCCACAGGCCCATCTGACCAAGTACCGGCGCAGCATGATAATGCACGGCGCCNGACCAAGGGCCATGACCGCCGATAACAAGAAAAACATCAAGAAGTTCTGCCAGTTTCACCGCGACCACGGCCACGACACCGAAGATTGCTTCCAGTTGAGGAAGTACATTGAGTCGCTAATCAAACAAGGCCAACTTCAGAAATATCTGCGGATGCCTTCTCCGAAAAGGAAAAAAGACAAGGAAGAAAGGGCCGAAGATGAGGAGTATGACTCCGATAAACGAAGAAACCGAAGTCCGAAAAGGCGCCCCCCACCTCCAGCAGGGGTAATACAAACAATCACCACAGGGCTCCCATCCTCGGAAAGAAAGCGGAAGGTCAGGGAAATCGCGGTCATGGAATATCAAAATCCAGCAAAGAAACTGGCCCGCAAGGATGGATCCACCGTTATCTTCCCCCATGACGATCCGCTGCTGATCATGGCAAGGATAGGGAACTGGGACGTCAAAAGAGTGCTGCTTGATGATGGATCAAACGCTGACGTCCTATTTTCTCATTTACTGCCGAGCTTAGGCATCCACAGCAGCAAGCTCAAACCTGTCACCTCGCCCACTTTCGGGGTTGGACCCTCCGAGCTGCCCGTACTCGGAATGATCGATCTCCCCCTGATGTTGAAAGGAACTTCAACAGATGGAGCAGCTGACTTGTATGCCTCCACAATGACAAGGTTCATCGTCATGGACGTTCCTTCTGCCTACAACGTCATCCTCGGAAGGCAAACACAGGGAAACTTGCATATCCGCCCTGATGTGAAATACTTGACTGTCACATTCGCCACCAAGGATGGAGACGCAGAGATCTTCATAGATCAAGCTGAAGTAAGGAAGGTGTTTGTAAAAGCACGAAAAGTACCGACAAATAACTTCGCACAAGCAATAGAGGCAAAAACGCCAGAGAAGAGCAAAGAAGAAGATCTCGCGAAAGCGGAAAAGGAAGCAGCAGAACTTGTCCCAGGTCAATCTACCCGGATAGGGAAGAACTTGGCCGAAGGAGACAAAAAAAATATTGTATCCTTTCTACTGACGAATAAAGACCTATTTGCCTACTCGCCGAAAGACATGCCAAGGGTAAACCCTAGCATAATACAGCATAGCCTCAAAGTAAGCCCGGATGCAAAGCCCGTCCGGCAAATGAAACGAAGCATCTCAGCCCATAAGAGCAGCTTTGTCAAAACNGACCATACTTCCAGGCTCACCCCATCATCGTCCGAAGTAGTTTACCACTACGGGATGTCATGAGGAGAGTTGACCATTCGGGGAGGCTCTCTAAGTGGTGCATAGAGCTTGGCGAGCACGATATAACCTATGAACCTCGGAAGGCCATAAAAGCTCAAGCATTGGTAGACTTTATCGCTGAAATACCCGCCACTGAGGATAGCCATTTAAATCTCAACAAAGGTGAGCCGGAATGGACCTTGCATGTTGATGGAGCCTCGGGGTCCGAACATCAGGGAGCTGGGGTAATTATCAGAGGTCCTGAAGGCCTCGAGGTAAGGAAGGCTATCAAATTCAGCTTCAGAGTCACTAACAATGTGGCCGAGTATGAAGCCCTTGTAGCAGGATTGTGCTTGGCGAGAAAAATTGGCGTCAGAAACTTGAAAGCTCACAGCGATTCCCAGCTAGTAGTTCGGCAGTCGGCCGGAGACTACGGGGCGAAGGACCCAACCTTGGCAAAGTACCACGAGCTGGTAGCAAGACTCATTCAAAAGTTTGATGCCGCACAAATAGAAAACGTACCTCGGCGGAGTAACACTGAGGCAGATTGCTTAGCAAAATCAAAAACGTACACCGAGTTGCTAGAACATCCGAGCATCTCAGTATTAAGCATAGCAGCCTCGGGAAAAGGATGGAAAGATCCAATAAAAGGATACCTCACAGAAAACGTGCTACCCCAAGACCCCGGAGACGCTACAAAACTACGAAGGCGCTCCGGTCGATTCTTCCTAATTCGCGAAGAGTTGTACCGGCAGGGGTACGCGAATCCACTGCAGAGATGCGTAGACAAAAAGGACACTGAAATGATCCTCGAAGAAATTCACGAAGGTATGTGTGGTTCACACATTGGGACCGATGCCCTTGCAGTAGTAATACTCCGNAAGATCAGTAAGAGTCAAAAACACTTAGGAGTAATGGGGGGAAGGAGTTAAGCATACCTGAGCAGCATGCTCGGTAACTTTCGCAGCAAGGGTGTCATCACCCGGGTGGGCTGCCGCAATAGCCCTGAAGGAGGCATCAGTGAGCACCCCCTTCGAGATCTCCTTCGCCATTTGATGACAGTCCTCGGAGAACAAGTTCATATCCTCCGTGAACGTCTAGAAAGGCTCTTTGGGGATCTTCCCTTGTAGGACTTTGGCATCGCGGAGGGATCGCCTCCGAGCGTGTTCCGCCACCCAAGAGGGGGTAAGTAACTCCCCTGAACGAAAAACGAGAAGCTGGTCAAAACAAAGAAAATTTCAGCAAAGTAAAAAGCATTATTACACTTCGTCCGAAAGACACGAACCTAGCGGTACCTCGGTAACTGTGTCCTCGGAGTCCTGGGGCTCCTCAATGGAAATATCCTTGCCTTTCCTTTTATGCCGCTCCTCGGCAGAAAGAACCTCTACTGCGGCATCAGGAAGGGCCTATGAGGCGGTAGGGCTCTGAGGAGGCACTTCGGTAGGGACTTCGGGTGCCGGAATCTCGGCAACGTCGGGCTCCTCACTTACCTCCTCAAGAGTTTCCAATAAAGGCGGAAGATTGGTCTTTTTCGCCCTTTTGGCCGAAGGCCCAGCACTAGTGGACTTCCGTCTTCGGGAAACCGCTTTCTTTNGTATTGCATAAAAATCACAAAATGGGGTTTTATCCCGAACACGCCACACATACAGAGAAAGGCATTAAAATAGCAGTACGAGTTCGGTGGAAGCTGGTTCACGCCATTTCCATGAAATTGGCAAAAGTCGCAAACCATCCTCGGAGGAGGGTACCGAAGTCCGGCCTTCAGCTGGGCTCAAAAAACGGTAACCTCATTACTATGGTTTGAAAAAGCATAGTGGTCAGCCCGTGGTTGCCTGGTGATGGCATATGATGGAAGAAAGAATTTTTTCTTCCACTTCTCTAGTTTTTCGGGGGTGGTGCAACAGGGATGAGATAAAAGAGGCTGCCAACTTTCAGGGATAGGCATTTTTGGGACAGAAAAACGAGTTTGAAGAAAGGCAAGAAACCAACTTCTAGAAAAAACTTGAGGGATCAAGAAAACTCTAGAAAAATAGAAAACCCACCAAACGACTTGCCAAAATCGGACGACGCCGTCATGAAAGGTTGCCGGAAAAAGCTCTGATTAAAAAAGCCACGCCGCAAAAAGCAAGAAAAAGCGCGAAAACAGTGGTAGAATAGGGAAGAGAGCAGAAGCAAAAACAAAAGGGACTTATGGTGAAAACGCCTATTTATAGGACGGGGTTGGGTAACCGAAACGTCATCATAAGTACCCTTTAAAGGCGAACCATCGCCATAACTGCTCCCGGAACCCAAAGAGACGTGCTCTCTGAAACCGATGTGACTCTCCTCCAATGACAGCATGCCACGTGTCAGCCTCCTCCCGAAAATAGGGGACACGTCGCCTGACATCCCTAGAAAGCTGGGACACGCCGNTACTATAAATACCAGGAAACAAGCCTTGGCAAGGGGGTTGACAAATAATCCGACTCTCCCTCTCTCTCTAAGAAAACACTACCAGGCGAGTCCACTAAGCCTCTTAGTGCTATTTCCTCTGCCTTCTTTCAGCATCACTGACTTGGGCGTCGGAGGCTCCTCCCCAGAACAACACCCCGGGGACCTCTTGACCCCCTTTTCTGAGATTTTCAGGCGCACTCCCGTCGTTGATCTGGCCTCCAGGCGTTCTTCCTCGCAGGAAGTCTCTCCACCGTTCAACATGACCCTCATCGATGAAGCCATCGGGCATCAGTTTCTATTCCATTTGATTGTTTCCATTCATTCTATGCAAGTTAGGAATGTTTCTATTTCATTCTAAACAAGTTGTGAAAGTTTTTATTTCATTCTAAATAGGCTGTGAACGTTTCCACTCCAAACAAGTTGCGATTGTTTCCATTCCTTTCTAAACAAGTTGTGAATATTTCAATTTCATTCTGAACAATTTATCAATGTTTCCGTTTCATTCTAAATAAGTTGTGAGTGTTTCAATTTCATTGTAAATAGGTTGTGAATGTTTTCATTCAAAACAAGTTGTGAATGTTTCCATTCCATTCTAAACAACTTGTGAATGTATTCACTTCATTCTAAACAAGTTATGAATGTTTCCATTTCATTCTAAACAAGTTGTGAATGTTTCCATTTCATTCTAAATGAATGTTTTTATTCCAAGCAAGTTGTAAATGTTTGTATTTCATTCTAAACATGTTGTGAACATTTCCATATCATTATAAAGAAGTTGTGAAAATTTCAATTTCATTTCAAACAAGTTGAAAATGTTTCCACTTCGAACAAGTTGTTAATGTTTTTATTTCAATCTAAACACGTTGTGAAAGTTTCCAATTTGTTTCAAACAAGTTGTGATCGTTTCCATTTCAGTCAAAACAAGTTGTGAATATTTCCATTCCAACCATGTTGAGAATGTTTCCATTTCCTTCTAAACAAGTTGAATATTTTCAATCCAAACAAGCTGTGAATGCTTAGGTTTCAATCTAAAAAAGTTGTGAATGTTTCCATTTGGTTCTAAACAAATTGTGAATGTTTTCATTTCATTTTAGACTAGTTGTGAATGTTTCCATTCTAAACAAGTTATGAATCTTTTCACTTCATTCAAAACAAGTTGTAAATGTTTCCATTTCATTCTAACAATTTTATGCATGTTTCCATTTCAATATAAACAAGTTGTGAATATTTCCGTTTCATTCTAAACAAGATGTGAAAGCTTCCATTGCAAAAATGTTGTGAATGTTTCCTTTTTATTCTAAACAAGTTATGAATATTTCTGATTTATTCTAATCAAGTTGTGAACATTTCAAATTCATTCTGAACAATTTGTATATGTTTCCATTCTAAACAAGTAGTGAATATTTTTCGTTTTATTCAAAAGAGGTTGTGAATGTTTCCATTTTAAAATTTTTTTGAATGTTTTCATTTGAAACTTACTGTGAACATTTCCAGTTAATTCTAATAAGTTATGAATGTTTCCATTTCAATCTAAATAAGCAACGAATGTTTCCATTTCATTCCAAAAATGTTGTGAATGTTTATATTTTGATTCTAAATAAGTTGTGATTGTTTCCATTTTATTCTAAGCAACTAGTCAATATTAACATTTCATACTAAATGAGTTGTGAATTCTTTCATTTCAATCTAAACAAGTTATGAATGTTTCCATTCCATGAGATTCTTTTCATTTCATTCTAAGTAAGTTGTGAAAGTTTTTATTTCATTCTAAATAGGCTATGAATGTTTCCCCTCCAAACAAGTTATGATTCTTTCCATTCCTTTCTAAACAAGTTGTGAATATTTTAATTTCATTTTGAACAATTTATCAATGGTTCCATTTCATTCTAAACAGGTTGTCAGTGTTTCAATTTCATTCCAAACAGGTTGTGAATGTTTCCATTCCATTCTAAACAAGTTGTGAATGTTTCCATTTCATTCCAAACAAGCTGTGAATATTTCCATTTCATTCTTAGCAAGTTGTGACTGTTTCCATTCCATTCTAAAAGCATTGTGAATGTTTCCATTTTATTCTAAACAAGTTGTGAATGTTTTCATTGCAAGCAAGTTGTAAATGTTTCCACTCGCTTTTAAACATGTTGTCATCATCTCTATTTCATTCTAAACAAGATATGAAAATTTCTATTTCATTATAAACAAGCTGTAAATGTTTCCATTTGGAGCAAGTTATGAAAGTTTTTATTCCATTATAAACAAGATGCTAATGTTTCTATTTCATTCTACACAAGTTGTGAATGTTTCCATTTCATTCTAAACAACTTATTAATATTTGCATTCCATTCTAAATGAGTTGTAAATTCTTTCATTTCAATGTAAACAAGTTGTGAATATTTTAATTTCATTTTGAACATTTTATTAATGTTTCCATTTCATTCTTAATAGGTTGTGAGTATTTCAATTTCATTGAAAATAGGTTGTGAATGCTTTCATTCCAAACAAGTTGTGAATTTTTCCATTCTATTCTAAACAAGTTGTCAATGTTTCTATTTCATTCAAAACAAGTTGGGAATGTTTTCATTCTATTCAAAACACGTTGTGAATGTTTCCATTTCATTTTGAGCAAGTTGTGAATGTTTTCATTCCAAACAAGTTGTAAATGTTTCCATTCCATTCTAAACATGTTGTGATCATTTTGATTTCATTCTAAAGAAGCTGTGAAAATTTCAATTTCATTCAAGAAAAGAAGTAAATGTTTCCATTTCGAGGAAGTTGTGAATGTTTCCATTCCATTCTAAACAGGATGTTAGTGTTTCCATTTCATTCTACACAAGTTGTGAATGTTTCCACATCATTCTAAACGACATGTAAATGTTTCCATTTCAAACAAGTTGTGAATGTTTCCATTTTACTTTGAACATGTTGTAAATTTTTTTATTTCCTTTTAAACAAGTTCTAAATGTTTCAATTTAATGTTAAACAAGTTGTGAATGTTTTCATTTCATTCTAAACATGTTGTGCAAGTTTCCATTTTATTTCAAATAAGTTGTGAATGTTTCCATTTCAGTTCAAAAATGTTGTGAAAATTTCCATTCCAACCATGTTGAGAACGTTTCCATTATATTCTAAATAAGTTGTAAATGTTTTCAATCCAAACAAGTTATGAATGCTTCCATTTCAATCTAAAAAAGTTGTGAATGTTTCCATTTGATTCTAAATAAATTGTGAATGTTCCCATTTTATTCTACACCAGTTGTGAATGTTTCCATTCCAAAGATGTTGTGAATGTTTCCATTTCTTTCTAAACAAGTTATAAATGTTTCAATTTTATTCTAAAAAAGTTATGAATGTTTCCATTTCATTATAACCAAGGTGTGAATGTTTCCATTTCATTCTAAACAACCTATGAAAGTTTCCACTGCAAACAAGTTGTTAATGTTTTTATTCCATTCTAAACAAGTTGTGAATGTTTTCGTTTCATTCTAAACAAGTTGTGAATGTTTCCTTTCCAAACAAGTTTTGAATTTTTTCCAATTTATTCTAAACAAGATGTAAATGTTTCTATTCCAAAATTGGTACAAATGTTTCCATTTCACTCTAAACAAGTTCTGAAGGTGTCCACTGCAAAATAATTGTGAATGTTTGCATTTCATTCAAAACAACTTGTGAATGTTTCCATTTCATTCAATACAAGTAGTGAATCTTTTCATTATAAACAAGTTGTGAATGTGTCCATTTTAAACAAATTGTGAATGATTCCATTCAAAACTTGTTGTGAACATTTCCATTCAATTTTATGTAATTTGTGAATCTCTCCATTTCATTGCAAATAAGCTGTAAATATTTCCATTTTATTTCAAACATGTTGTGAATGTTTCTATTTCATTCTAAACAGATTCTGAATGTTTTCACTTCATTCTAAACAAGTAATGAATATTTGCATTTCATGCTAAACTGCTTGTGATTGATTCTATTTCACTCTAAACAGGGTGTGAATGTTTCTATTCCATGTTATTGTTTCCATTTAATTCTATGCAAGTTGGGAATGTTTCCATTTAATTCTAAACAAGTTCTCAATGTGTCCATTTAATTCTCAACAAGTTGTCAATCTTTTTATTCCATTCTAAACATGTTGTGAGTGTTTCCAATAGAAACAAGCTATGGTTGTTTCCATTCCCTTCTAAACAAGTTGTTAATGTTTCCATTTTGTTCTAACCAAGTTATGAGTATATCCAATTTAAACAAGCTATGACTGTTTTAATTTCATTCTAAACAAATTGTGAATGTTTCCATTTCATTTAGAACAGGTTGTGAATGTTTCCACTTCATTCTAAACAGGTTGTGAATGTTTTCATTCCTAACAAGTTGTGAAAGTTTCCATTCCATTCAAAACAAGTTGCTAATTTTTCCATTTCATTTTAAAGAAATTGTGATTCTTTCTATTTTAGTCTAAACAAGTTATAAATATTTACATTGCAAACAAGTTGTGAATGTTTTAATTCCATTCTAAACATGTTGTGAATGTTTCCTTTTTATTTTGAACAAGTTGTCAATGTTCTCTTTCCAAACAAGTAGTGAATGGTTCCATTCCATTGTAAACAAGTTATGAATATTCCCATTTCATTCTTAAGAGGTTGGAAATGTTTCTATTTGATTGTAAATGAGTTGAACAAGTTTTCATTCCAAACAACTTGTGAATGTTTCCATTCCATTCTAACCAAGTTATGAATGTTTCTATTTCTTTCTAGACAACTTGTGAATGTTTCCACTTCATTCTAAACAAGTTGTGAATATTTTCATTTCATTTTCAACATGTTGTGCATGTTTTTATTTTATTGTAAACAGGTATGAATGTTTCAATTTCATTTTAAACAAGATGTGAATTTTTTCATTTCATTCTAAACAAGTTGTGAAAGTTTTCGTTTTATTTTAAACAAGCTGTGAATATTTCTTTTTCATTCAAAACAAGTTGTGAATATTTCCATTTCAACCATTTTGAGAATGTTAAATTTTCATTCTAAACAAGTTATGATAGTTTACATTTCATTCAAAACAAGCTGTGAATGTTTCCAATCCAAACAAGCTGTGAATGTTTCCATTCCAAACAAGTTGTGAATGTTTCTATTCCAAACAAGTTGTGGATGTTTTCATTCTAAAAAAGTTGTGAATGTTTGCATTTTATTCAAAATAAATTGTGAATCTTCATTTCATTCTCAACAAGTTGTGAATGTTTCCATTTTAAACAAGTTATGAATATTTCCATTTCATTATAAACAATTTGTGAATGCTTCTATTTTATTCTAAAAAAGTTATGAAGGTTTCTGATTCATTCTAAACAAGTTTTGAACATTTTGATTTCATTCTAAACAAGTTGTGAATATTTCCATTCCAAACAAGTTCTGAATTTTTCTCCATTTCATTTTAAAGAAGTTCTAAATGTTTCCATTCAAAACAAGTTGTCAATGTTTTCATTTTAATCAAATTATGATTGTTTACATTCAAAACTTTTTATGAACGTTTCCATTCAATTCTAATTAAGTTATGAATGTTTTTCTTGTATTCTAAACAAGTTGTGAGTGTCTCCATTTGATTCCAAACATGTTGTGAATGTTTCCATTCCATTCCAAAGAGGTTGTCAATGTTTCCATTCTGGACAAGCTGTGAATGTTTCCATTTCAGAACAAGTTGTGAATGTTTCGATTTCATTTTAAACAAGTTGTGAATGTTTTCATTCTAAACTAGTTGTGAACATTTCCATTCCAAACTAGTTGTGAGTGTTTTTATTTCATTCTAAACATGTTGTGATTATTTTTATTCAAAACTTGTTCTAAATGATTCCATTTCAATCTAACCAGGTTGTGAATGTTTTCTTTCGAAACAAGTTCTGAATGTCTACATATCATTCTAAATAAGTTGTGAATGTTTCCATTTCATTTTGAATAATTTGAGATTGTTTGGATTTCATTCTAAACCAGTTGTGAATGATTCCATTTCATTCATAACAAGTTTTGAAGGTTTCTATTTTGTGTGAATGTTTCCATTTCATTCTAAACAAGTTGAGAATCTATTTATTTCTTTCTAAACAAGTTGTGAATGTTTTCATTTCATTCTAAATAAGTTCTGATGGCTTACATTTCAATCTAAACAAGTTGTGACTGTTTCTATTTCATTTTAAACAAGTTTTGACTATTATATTCCAAACAAGTTATGAATGTTTCCATTTTATCACAAACATGTGAATGTTTCCAGTTCATCCTAAACAAGTTGTTAATCTTTTCATTCCATTCTAAATAAGTTTTGAATGTTTCCATTTCAATTTAGAGAACTTGTAAACATTGTGAATCTTCCATTCCATTCTAAACAAGCTGTGAATCTTTCAATTCCATTATAAACAAGTTGTGAATATTTCCATTCCATTCTAAATGAGTTGTGAATGTTTCCTCTTCATTTTGAACAAATTGTGAATGTTTCCATTCTATTCTAAACAAGTTGTGAATGTTTCCATTTCATTCTAAAGAAGTTGTGAATGTTTTCTTTTTATTCTAAACAAGCTGTAAATGTTTCCACTCCAAACAAGTTCTAAATTTTTTCATTCCATTCTTAACAACTTGTGAATGTTTAAGTTTCATTCTAGATAAGTTGTGAATGTTTACAATTCATTCTAAACAAGTTATCAGTGTTTCCTTTCCAAACAAGTTGTGAATGTTTCCATTTCATTTTTCACAGGTTGTGAATGTTTTTATTTCATTTTAAACAAGTTATGAATGTTTCAATTTCATTTTAAACAAGTTGTGAATGTTTTCACTTCATTCTAAACATGTTGCCAAATTTTTCCATTTTATTTTAGAAAAGTTGTGAATGTTTCCATTTCATTTGAAATAAGTTATGAATATTTTCATTCCAACCATGTTGAGAACGTTTCATTTTCATTCTAAATAAGTTATGAATGTTTCAATTTCATTCGAAACAAGTCGTAAATGTTTTCGTTCTAAAGAAGCTATGAATGCTTCCATTTCATTCTAAAAATGTTATGAATGCTTCCATTTCATTCTAAATAAATTGTGAATGTTCCCAGTTTAGTCTAAACAAGTTGTGAATGTTTCCATTCCTAACAAGTTGTGAATGTGTCCATTTCATTCTAAAAAAGTTATGAATTTTTCCATTTCATTCTAAACAAGTTGTGAATATTTCTGACTCATTATAAAAGAAGTTGTGAACATTTCCTTTTCATTCTAAACAAGCTGTGAATGTATCCATTCAAAACAAATACTAATTTTTTTCCATTTCGTTCTAAAAAAGTTGTAAAAGTTTCCATTCTGAACAAGTTGTGGTTGTTTCCATGTTAAAAAAATTGTGAATGTTTCCATTCGAAACATGTTGTGAACATTTCCATTCATTTCTATTTAAGCTATGAATGCTTCCATTTCATTCTAAACAAGTTATGAACGTTTACATTTCATTCAAAACATGTTATGAATGTTTCCATTTTGAATAGGTTATGAATGTTTCCATTTCAAACAAGTTCTGAAAATTTCGATTTCATTCAAAACAAGTTGTGGATGTTTATATTTTGAACTAGTTATGAACGTTTGCATTCCTAACTGATTGTGAATGTTTCAATTTCATTCTAAACATGTTGTGAATGTTTCCATTCCGAACATGTTGTGAATGTTTCCATTTCAATCTAAACATGCTGTGAATGTTTCTGTTGCGAACATGTTGTGAATGTTTCCAACCAAAGCTAGTTCTTAAAGCTTCCATTTTGAACAAGTTATGAATGTTTCCTTTCCTAAGAAGTTCTGATTGCTTCCCTTTCATTTTTAACAGATTAAGAATCTGTTTATTTCACTTTCAACAAGTTATTAATGTTTTGATTTCATTTTAAACAAGTTCTGAATGTTCTCATTTCATTCTAAACAAGTTATGAAAGTTTCCACTTTGTTTTAAAAAACTTATGAATATTTCCATTCCAACAATGTTGAGAATGTTTCCATTTCATTCTAAACAAGTTGTGAATGTTTCCGTTCCAAACAACTTGTGAATGTTTCCATTTCATTCAAAACAAGTTGTTAATGTTTCCATTTCATCCTAAAAAAGTTGTGAATGTTCCCATTTCATTATAAACAAGTTGTGAGTGTTTATATTTCATTCTAAACAAGTTTTCAACATTTTTTATCCATTATAAACAAGTTATAAGTGTTTCTATTTCATTCTAAACAAGTTTTCAACATTTTTTATTCATTCTAAACAAGTTGTGAATATTTCCTTTTCATTTTAAACAAGTTGTGAATGTATCCGTTCCAAACAAGTTCATAATTTTTTCCATTTCATTCCAAAGAAGTTGTGATTGTTTCTATTTGAAACAAGTTGAGAATGTCTCCATTCCAAATAAGTTATCAATGTTTCCATTTGAAACAAATTGTGAATGCTTCCATTTGGAACTTGGAGTGATCGTTTCCATTCAAATCTAAGTAAGTTTTGAATGCTTCCATTTCATTCTAAGCAAGTTGTGAATGTTTCCATTTCATTTCAAGCATGTTGTGAATGTTTCCATTTCATTCCAAACAAGATGTGAATGTTCACATTCTGAATAGGTTATGGATGTTTCCAATTCAAATTAGTTGTTAATATTTTCATTTCATTCTAAACAAGTTTTAAATGTTTCTATTCCAAACCAGTTGTGAACGTTTTGCATTCCTAACTAGTTGTAAATGTTTCGATTTCAATCTAATCATGTTGTGTATGTTTCCATTCCAAACATGTTATGAATGATTTCATTTGAATCTAAACATGTTGTGAATGTTTCCAACCAAAGCTAGTTTTCAATGCTTCCATTTGAAAAAAGTTTTGAATGTTTCCATTCTAAAGAGGTTGTGAATGTTTGTATTTTAATCTAAATACATTTTGAATGTTTCCATTTCAGTCCAAGTAAGTTGTGATTGTTCCGATTCCATTCTAAACATGTTTTGAATGTTTCCTTCTTATTCTAAACCAGTTGTCAATGCGTTGATTTCATTGTAAAAAAGTTGTGAATGTTTTCATTCCAAATAAGCTGTGAATGCTTCCATTTCATTCTAAAAAAAATTGTGAATACTTCCATTTCTTTCTAAATAAATTATGAATGTTCCCATTTCATTTTAAATAAGTTGTGAATTTTTCTATTCTAAACAAGTTGTGAATGTTTACATTTCATTCTAAACAAGTTGTGAATGTTTCCATTCCATTCTCAAAAAGTTGTGAATGTTTTCATTTCATTATAAACAAGTTGTGAGTGTTTCCATTTCATTTTTAACAAGTTGTGAAAATTTCCATACCAAATAAGTTGTGAATGTTTCTGTTTAATTCTAAATAAGTTTTGAACGTTTTGGACTCATTCTAAACAAGTTCTAAACATTTGAATTTCATTCTGAGCAAGTTGTGAAAGTAACCATTCCAAACAAGCTCCAAATTTTTTCCATTTCATTCTAAAGAAGTTGTGAATGTTTCCATTCTAAACAAGTTGTGAATATTTCCTTTTTAAGCAAATTGTTAATGTTTCCCCTTGAAACTTGTTTTGAACATTTCCATTCAATTCTAATTGAGTTATGAATGCTTCCATTTCATTCTAAATAAGTTGTAAATGTTTCCATTTCATTCCTAACAAGTTGTGAATGTTTCCATTTCATTCCCAACAAGTTGTGAATGTTTCCATTCTGAATAGTTTGTGAATATTTCCATTTCAAATAAGTTGTGAATATTTCCATTTCATTTTAAACAAGTTGTGAAGTTTCTATTCCAAACTACTTGTGAACATCTTGATTCCTAACTAGTTGTGAATGTTTCAATTTCATTCTAATCATGTTGTGAATTTTTCCATTCCAAACATGTTGTGAATGATTCCATTTCAAACTAAACATGTTGTGAATGTCTCTATTACCAACATATTGTGAATGTTTTCTATCCAAGCTAGTTGTGAGTGTTTGCATTTCAAACAAGTTATGAATGTTTCCATTCCAAATAAGTTGTGAAAGTTTCCATTCCAAACAAGTTGTGAATGTTTCCATTCTTAACAAGTTATGAATGTTTGCATTTCATTCTAAATAAGCTATGATCGTTTGCAATTTAGCCAAAGTAAGTTGTGATTCTTTTGATTTTATTCAAAATGAGTTATGAATGTTTTGATTCCATTCTAAACAAGTTGTGAATGCTTTCATTTAATTCTTAGCAAGTTGTGAATGTTTTCATTTGATTCAAAGCAACTTAAGAATATTTCCATTTCATTCTAAGCAGCTTGTGATTGTTTCCATTCCATTCTTAACAACTTGTGAATGTTTACATTTCATTCTAAACAAGTTGTGAATGTTTTCATTTCATTCTCAACATGTTGTGAATATTTCCATTTCATTCCAAACAAGTTGTGAACGTTTCCATTTCTTTCTAAATGAGTTTTGAATGTTTCCACTTCATTACAAACAAGTTGTGAATGTTTTCATTTCACTCTAAACAAGTTGTGACTGTTCCAATTTTGTTATAAACAAGTTGCAATTTTTTCCATTTCTTTCTAAAAAAGTTGTAAATGTTTTCATTTCATTCTAGCCAAGTTTTGAATGTTTCCATTCCAAACAAGTTGTAAATCTTTCCATTCCATTTTAAACAAGTTGTGAATGTTTCCATTTTATTTTGAATAGGTTGTGAATATTTTTATTCCAAACAAGTTGTGAATGTTTCCATTCCATTCAACACAAGTTGTGAATGTTTCTATTTCATTCTAGATGAGTTATTAATGTTTCCACTTCATTCTAAACAAGTTGTGAATGTTTCTGTTTCATTTTGAACATGTTGTTAGTGTTTTTATTTAATTTTAAATATCTTTTGAATATTTTGATTTCATTTTTGGCAAGATGTTAATGTTTGCCTTTCATTCTAATCAAGCTGTGAAAGTTGCCATTTTATTTTAAAGAAGTTGTGATTGTTTCTGTTTCATTCAAAACAAGTTGTGAATATTTCCATTCCAACATTTTTTAGAATGTTTCCATTTCATTTTAAACAAGTTGTGAATGTTTCCAGTCCATTCCAAACAAGTTGTGAATGTTCCCATTCTAAATAAGTTGTGAATGCTTCCATTCTATTCTAAAAATGTTTTGAATGTTTCCATTTCCTTCTAAATAAATTGCAAATGTTTCCACTTCATTCTAAACAAGTTGTGAATGTTTCCATTCCAAGCAAGTTGTAAATTTTTCCATTTCATTCTTATCAAGTTGTGAATGTTTTCATTTCTTTCTAAAGAAGTTATGAATGTTTCCAATTCATTATGAAAAATTTGAAAATGTTTGCATTTCATTAAGAACAAGTTGTCAGTGTTTCTCTTTCATTCTAAACAAGTTGTGTAAGTTTCCATTCTAAAGAAGTTGCGAATGATTCAACCTCATTCTAAACAAGTTGTGAACATTTCCAATTATTTCTAAACAAGTTATGAACAATTCCATTTCATTCTAAATAAGTTGTGAATATTTCCATTCCGCACAAATTCTGAATTTTTTGCATTTCATTCTAAATTTTTTTTGAATGTTCCAACCCAAACAAGATGTGAATGTTTCTTTTTTAAATAATTTTGAATGTTTCCATTCAAAGCTTGTTCTGATTGTTACCATCCGATTCCATTTAAGTTATGAATGTTTCCATTTCATTCTAAAGAGGGAGTGAAAAGTTCCATTTCATTCCAAACATGATGTGAATGTTTCCATTTCATTCGAGAGAAGTTGTGAATGTTTCCATTTCAAACAAGTTGTGAATGTTTCCATTTTAATCTAAACGCTTTGTGAATGATTCTATTCCAATCTAATTATGAACATTTCTAGTCATAACTAGTTATGAATGCTTCTATTTCATTCTAAACAAGTGGTGAATGTTTCCACTCAAAACATGTTGTGAGTGATTCCATTTCAACCTAAACACGTTGTGAATGTTTCCATTCAAAGCTAGTTGTGATTGTTTGCATTTGAAATAAGTTTTGATTCTTTCCATTCCACACAAGTTTTCAATGTTTTCATTTCAAACAAGTTATGAATATTTGCATTTTATTCTAAATATGTTGTGATTGGTTCCATTTTATTCTAAATAAGTTGTGATTGTTTTGATTTCATTTTAAACGGGTTTTGAACATTTCCATTTCATTCTAAACCAGTTGTGAATGCTTCCATTTCAGTCTTACCAGGTTGTGACTGTTTCCATTTTTTTTAAACAAGTTGAGAATGTTTCCATTTTATTCAAAATAAATTGTGAATGTTTTCATTCCATTCTGAACAAGTTGTTAATGTTTTAACTTTATTCTGATCAAGTTGTAAAAGTTTCCATTTTATTGTAAACAAGTTGTGAATGTTTCCATTTCATTCTTAAGAAGTTGTGAATGTTTCTGATGGCGTCGTCTACGCCATCGTTTGTGTTCCCGCTGTGGCTCCACGACGGGGGTCATAGGGACCTCCTGAGGAATGTCGTGTGTGGCCGTCCGATGGTGGATAGCGGGGGCCGTGAAGGATTTCCGGTGCTGGAGAGAGCCTGAAAATGGGACGCCCCCAAGTAGACCAGCCTGAAACATACAGAAAACAAGGGTTAGGAGGTCCCTGGAGTGGTTTTCAGGGGAGGAGCCTCCGACGCCCAAATCAGTGCCTCTAAATGCAAGGAGTAAGCACAAAATAGATTTGCCGGGAGTATTTTTCTGGCATGCACATAAAGGGAAGAATCTCGCCGGAGGCGCTTTTCTGGCATGTTTAGAGAGAAAAGAGAAGGCTAGAACTCTGGAGCCCTCCAAAAGGTCTCCTCCCCCCCTTTTTCTCAAGAGCCTTTCCTGCTGTAAATAGGGGAAAATGAGCCCCTCTGATTGTGACACGTGTATGGACGGATGCCATCTGTACCTCTAAGTAGAGAAAAGGGGCCAGCCGTATGCAGGCTTTCTCGGGCAG
>KK899990.1:92869-113869 GCA_000696445.1 Aquilaria agallochum
TGACCTTAGGTCAAAGAACAACATATACCATAATCACTATAAGAATCACTTATGACACTCATATAACGATCCATGTAGCGTTCACATAGTGGGTCGGTCCAGTACACAAGTTCTCCAACTTGTACCCATATATAGACTACATATCTACTATTAGTCTCCACATATGTTAGTCATTATGTGTTATTGTAACCCGCTCCACAATAATACTAGACCAGGGACATTTGAGAATATCATTATTCTATGGTTACAATTATATTTATTACATTACATAGAAACAAAACAACAAACATAATTTCTAGATTAATGCCTTAATAAAATATCATGACTCAATGTGCAAAAATACAATCATCTCATGATTGGATTTTGGGCACAACACTAACAAAAGTTTCCAGTCCATTCTAAACAAGTTGTAAATGTTTCCATTCCATTCTAAACTTATTGTGAATGTTTCCATTATATTTTAAAGAGGTTGTTAATGTTTCCACTTGATTCTAAACAAGCTGTGAATGTTTCCATTTCATTCTAAACAAATTGTGATTATTTCCATATCAATCTAAAAAGGTTTTCAGTTTCTCCATTCCATCCTAAACGTTCCATAAGTGTTTCCATTTCATTCTAAATAAGTTGTCAACATTTCCATTTTAATAAAAACAATTTGTGAAGGCTTCCATTTCATTCTAAATCAATTTGTGATTGGTTCCATTCCAAACAATTTTGTGCATGCTTCCATTTCAAATAGGTTGTGGGTATTTCTTGTTCATCCTAAAGAAGTTCTGAATGTTTCCATTTCATTGTAAACAAGTTTTGAATGTTTCCATTTCATTCTATACAAGCTGTGATTAGTTCCATTTTATTCTAAACAAGTTGGGAGTGTTTCCATTTTAATCTAAACAAGTTGTGAAAGTTCCATTCGAAACAAGTTGAGATTGTTTCCATTTTATTCTAAACAAGCTGTTAACTTTTTCAGTTCACACAAGTTATGAACATTTTTATTGCAAATAAGTTATGAATGCTTTCATTTCATTCTGAACAAGTTGTGACTGTTTAAACTTTATTCTAAACAAGCTATGAATGTTTCCACTTCATGTGAATGTTTCTAGTTCATTCTACACAAGTTGTGAACATTTCCATTTCATTCTACATAAGTTGTGATTCTTTCCATTTCATTCTAACTGAGTTGTGAATGTTTCCGTTACTTTCTAAATACGTTGTGAATGTTTCCATTTCATTCTGAACAAGTTGTAAATGTTTCCATTTCATTCTCAACATGTTGTGAATACGTCTATTACTTTCTAAACAAGTTCTAAATGTTTCCCTTCCAAATAAGTTGTGAATGCTTCCATTTCAAACAAGTTGTGAGTGTTTCTATTCTAAACAAGTTATAAATGTTTATGTTCCATTCTAAATAACTTGATAACTTGTGAATGTTTCCATTTCATTCTAAACAAGTTGTCAATGTTTCTGTTTCATTCTCAACAAGTTGTGAATCATTCCATTTCATTTTAAACAAGTTTTGAGTGTTTCCATTTAATTCTAAACAAGTTGTGAGTGTTTCCATTTCATTCTCAACAAGTTGTGAATGCTTCCATTTCATTCTAAGCAAGTTTTGAGTACTTCCATTTCATTCTAGGCATGTTCTGAATGTTTCCATTTCATTTTAAACAAGTTCTGAATGTTTTCATTTAATTGTAAAGAAGTTGTGAATGTTTCTATTTAATTCCAAACAAGTTGTAAATGTTTCCATTTTAAATAGGTTGTGAATGTTTCCATTCCATTCTAAACAAGTTATGAACATTTCCATGTTGTTCTGAACAAGTTGTAAATGTTTCCATGTCATTCTGAACAAGTTGTTAATGTTTCCATTTCCATTTTAAAGAAGTTGTGAATGTTGCTATTCCAATCTAAACAACCTCTGAATTTTTCCATTTCATTCTCAACAAGTTGTGAATGTTTCCATTTCATTCTAAACAAGTTGTGAATGTTTCCATTTTATTCTAAACAAGATCTGAATATTTCCATTTCATTCTAAATAAGTTGTGAATGTGTCAATTTCATTCTAAACAAGTTGTGAATGTTTTCATTTCAAACACATTGTGAACATGTCATTTCATTCTAAATAAGTTGTGAATGTCTTGACTTCATTCCAAAAAAGTTGTGAATATTTTAATTCCAAACAAGTTTTGAATGTTTGCATTTCAATCCAAATAAATTCTAAATGTTTCCATTTCATACCAAACAAGTTGTGACTGTTTTAATTTCATTCCAAACAAGTAGCCAATGTTTCCATTTCATTTTAAATAGGTTGTGAATGTTTCCAATTCATTTTAAACAAGTTGTAAAGGTTTTCATTCCAAACAAGTTGTGAATGTTTCCATTTCATTTTAAGCAAGTTGTTAATGTTTCCACTTTATTCTATACAAGTTGATGTTTCCATTCAAAATGAGTTGTGAATATCTCCATTCCAAACAAGATGTGAATGTTTGCCTTTCATTCTATAAAGTTTTCCGATGTTTCCACTTTATTCCAAACAAGTTGTGAAATTTTCAATTTCAAACATGTTGTCAATGATTCCATTCCAAACAACATGCGAATGTTTCCATTTCCTTCTGAGTAAGTTGTCAATGCTTTCATTTCATTCTAAACAAGTTGTGAATGTTTCCATATCATTCTAAACAAGTTGCTGATGTTTCCACTTTTTTTTCCAAATAAGTTGTAAATGTTTCCATTTCAAACAAGTTCAGAATGCCTCCATTTCAAACAAGTTCAGAAAGCCTCCATTCCAAACAAGTTGTGAATGTTTGCATTCCAAAGAATGTTTCCATTTCACTCTAAATAAGTTTGTGAATGTTTTTGTTTCATTCTAAACAAGTCGTGAATGTTTCCAATTCATTCCAAACAAGTTGTGAATATTTCCATTCCAAACAAGGTATGAATGTTTTTATTTCATTCCAAACATGTTGTGAATGTTTCCATTTCATTCTCAAGATGTTGTGAATGTTTCATTTCATTCTAAACAAGTTGTTCAAGTTTTCCATTTCATTCCAAAGAGGTCATGCACATTTCTATTTCATTTTAAATAAGTCGTAAATGTTCCATTTCATTCTGAAAAACTTGTGAATATTTCTATTTCACTCTAAACAAGCTGTAATTATTTCCATTTCAAACAAGTTGTAAATGTTTCCATTGTGTTCTAAATAAGATGTGAATGTTTCCATTTCATTCTAAACAAGTTGGGAATTGCTCTATTTGATTTGAAACAAGTTGTGAAAGCTTTCATTCCATTCTAAACACATTGTTAACATTTCCAAGTCATTCAAAACAAGTTATGAACGTTTTGATTTCATTTGAAACAGGTCATGAATATTTTTGTCCGTTCTAAACAAGTTGGGAATACTTCCATTCCAAACAATTTGTGAATGCTTCTACTTCAAACAAGTTGTGAATGTTTCCATTTCATTCTAAACAAGTTGTGAATGTTTCTGTTTCAATCTAAACGAGTTGTGAAGGTGTCAATTTTATTCTAAACAAATTGTGAAACTTTTTATTTCATTCCAAACAAGTTGTGAATGTTTCCATTTTGTTATAAAGAAGTTGTGAAAGTTTCCATTTCATTCTAAACAAGTTGTGAATGCTTCGACTTCATTCTAGAGAAGTTCTGAAGGTTCCCATTCTAAAGAAGTTGTCAATGTTTTCAATCCAAACAAGTTCTGAGTGTCTCCATTTCATTTGAAACAAGTTATTAATGTTTCCATTTCATTCTAAACAACTTGTGAATGTTTTCATTTCAAACAAGTTACGAACATTTCCATTACATTCTAAACAAGTTGCTAATGTTTCCATCTCATTCTAAACAAGTTGTGAATATTTTTGTTTCATTCTAAACATGTTGTGAATGTTTCTATTTCATTCTAAACAAGTTATGAATGCTTTCATTCAAAATAAGTTGTGAATGTTTTCTTTTTCATTCTAAACAGGTTGTGAATGTTTCCAATCAAAACAACAGTTGTGAATGTTTCCATTAGAAACAAGTTGTGAAAGTTTCCATTTCATTCTAAACAAGTTGTGAATGTTTCTATTTCATTTTAAACAAGTTATGCATGTTTACATTTCATTGTAAACAAGTTGTGAACATCTCCATCTCTTTCCAAACAACATCTCAATGTTTCTGTTTCTTTCTACACAAGTTGTGAATGAGTTATGAATGGTTCCATTCCGAACTAGTTATGAATGTTTCCATTTTATTTTACACAAGTTGTGATTATTTCCATTCCAAACATGCTGTGAATGTTTCCATTTCATTCTAGAAACATTGTGAATGCTTCCATTTGAAACAAGTTGTGAAGATTTTCATTTTATTCTAAAGACATTGGGGACTTTTCCAAGTCATTCCAAACAAGTTGTGAATGTTTCCATTCCAAACAAGTTGTAATTGTTTCCATTCTATCACAAGCAACTTCGAATGTTTCCATTCTAAACAATTTTTGAATGCTTCCATTTCATTGTAAACAAGTTACGAATGTCTCCAGTTCATTTTGAACAAGTTGTGAATGTTTCCATTCACATTCCAAACTATTTCTGAATGCTTCAATTTCATTCAAAATATGTTGTGAATGTCTATATTTTATTCTAAACAAGTTGTGAATGCTTAGATTTCATTACAAACAAGTTGTTAATGTTTCCATTCCATTCTAAAAAAGTTGAGTGTTTTCCTTCCATTCTAAAGAACTTTTGAATGTTTCCTTTTCATTGTAAAAAAGATGTGAATGTGTCCACTTCATTCAATACAAGTTGAGATTGTTTCCACTTCATTCATCACAAGTTCTAAATGTTTCTTGTTCCTTCTAAACAAGTTTTGAATGCTTACATTTCATTCTAAACAAGTTGTTAATGTTTCCATTACAAACAAGTTATGAATGTTTCAATTTCAATACAAACAAGTAGTGAACGTTTCCATTCCATTCCAAACAAGATGTCAAGGCTTAAAGAAGTTGTGAATGTTTCCACTTCACTCTAAACAAATTGTGAATGTTTCCACTTCAATCTAAACAAGTTGTGAATGATTCCATTTCATTCTAAACATGTTGTAAATGTTTCCACTCCAAACAAGTTGTGAATGTTTCCATTCCAAACAAGTTGTGACTATTTCCATTTGATTCTGAACAAGTTGTGAATGTTTCCATTTGATTCCAATCAAGTTGTGAATGCTTCCACTTCATTCAAAACATGTTGTGAATGTTTCTATTCCAAACAAGTTGTGAATGTTTCCATTTCGTTCTATACAAGATGTTAATGTTTCCTTTTCATGCTAAATAGGTTGTGAATGTTTTCATTTCTTTCTAAATAGATTGTGAATGTTTTCATTTCATTCTAAATAGGTTGTGAATGCTTCAATTTTATTCTAAACTGGTTAGTTTATGGATGTTTCCAATACAAACAAATTGTGAATGTTTCCATTCTATTCTAAATAAGTTGTGAATATTTCCATTTCATTCTAAACAAGCTATCAAGGCTTCCATTTCATTCTAAATAAGCTGTGAATGTTTCGATTTCATTCTAAACAAAATGTGAATGTGTCTATTTCATTCGAAAGAAGTAGTGAATGTTTTCATTTCACTCTAGACAAGTAGTGAATATTTTCATTTCATTCTAAACAGTTGTGAATGTTTCCTTTCCAAAGAAGTTGTGAATGTTTCTTTTCTGAATAAGTTTTGAGTGTCTCCATTTCTTTCAAAAAAGGCTGTGAATGTTTCCATTTTATTCTAAACAAGTTATGAATGTTTCAAATTCATTCTAAACAAGTTGTGAGTGCTTCCATTCTAAACAAGTTATGAATGTTTTCATTCCATTCTAGACCTATTATGAATGTTTTGATTTCATTTTATACAAATTGTGAATGTTTCCATTTCATTCTAAACAAATTGTGAATGTTTCCATTCCATTCTAAATATGTTCGGAATGTTTCCACTCCAAACAAGTTATAACTGTTTTTCTTTTCATTCTAAACAGGTTGTGAATGTTTCTTTTCCAAATAGGTTCTCAATATTTTAATTTTAAATAGGTTGTGAATGTTTCCATTTCATTCTAAACCTGTTGTGAAAGTGTCCATTTCATTCGAAACAAGGCATGAATGTTTTTATTCCATTTTAAGCAAGTTATGAATGTTTCCATTTCATTCCAAACAACTAGCAAATGTTTCCATTTCTTTCTAAACAAGTTGTGATTATTTTCATTCCAAACTTGTTGTGAATATTTCTACTCCAAACTAGTTGTGAATATTTCCTTTTCAGTCTAAACAACTTGTGAATTTTTTTTTCTAATCATTTTGTAAATGTTTCCTTTTAATGCCAAATAAGTTATGATTGTTTCCACTCCAAACTACTTGTGAATATGTCCATTTCATTCTAATGAAGTTGTGAATGTTTCCACTTCATTCCAGGCAAGTTGAAAATTTTTCTATTTCAAACAAGTTATGAATGTTTCCATATCATTCTGAACAAGTTGTGAATATTTTCATCTTATTCTAAACAAGTTGTGAATGTTTCCCTGCTAAACAAGTTGTGAACGTTTGCATTTCTTTCAAAACAAGTTGCAAATGTTTTCATTTCTTTCCAAACAGGTAGTCAATGTTTCCACTCACAATCCAAACAACTTGTGAATGCTTCCCCTTTATTTTAAACAAGTTCTGAATGTTTCCATGTCATTCTAAAGAAGTGGTGAATGTTTCCACTTCATTCTAAACAAGTTATGACTGTTTCCACTTCATTCTAAATAAGATGTAAATATTTCCATTCGAATCATATTGTGAATGTTTCCATTCCATTCTACTCTAAACAAGTTGTAAGTGTTTCCATTCCAAACAAGTTGTCAATGTTTCCATTCCACTCTAAACAAGTTATGAATGTTTTTGCTTCATTCTAAGTAAGTTATGAATGTTTCCATTTCATTCTAAACAAGTTATCATTGTTTATAGTTCATTCCAAACAACTTATGAATGTCTCCATTCGAAACAAGTTATGAATGTTTCTATTCCAAACAAGTCACGAATGTTTCCATTTCATTGTAAACAAGTTGTTAACATTTCCATTTCTTTTAAAACAATTTATTAATGTTTCCATTTCATTCAATCTAAGCAGGCTGTAAATGTTTCCATTTCATTCAACACAAATTGTTAATGTTTTCATTTCATTCAATCTAAACAGGTTGTGAATGTTTCCATTCCATTCTCAGTAGGTTGTGAATGTTTCCATTTCATTCTAAATATGTCAATTTGTGAATGTTTCCGTTTCATTCCAAACAAGTTTTGAATGTTTCCATTCCACATCAGTTATGAAGATTTGCATTCCACTCTAAACAAGTTGTAAATCTTTCCATTTCATTATACACAACTTCTGATTGTTTCAATTTTATTCTAAATAAGTTGTAAATGTTTCAATTTTAGTCTAAACAAGTTATGAATGGTTTGATCTCATTCTAATCTAGTTGTGAATCTTTCCATTCCAAACAACTTATGAATGTTTACATTTCAAACAACTTGTGAATATTTCAATTTCTTTCTAAACAAGTTGTGAATGTTTCCACTTCAATCTAAACAAGTTGTGAATGTTTCGTTTTTATTCTAAAGGAGTGGCATACGTTTCCATTTCATTTTAAACAACATGTGGATGTTTCCATTCCAAACAAGTTGTGATTGCGTCCATTTCATTCAAAATAAGTTACATTTGTTTCCATTTCACTTTACACAAGTTGTGAATATTTCTATTTTATTCCAAACATGTTGTAAATGTTTGCATTTCATTACAAAGAAATTGTGAATGTTTCCATCTCATTCTAAACATGTTGTGAATGTTTTCATTTCATTCTAAATAGGGTGTGAATGTTTTAATTTCATTCAAAACAAGTTTTGAACGTCTCAATTTCATTCCAAAGAAGTCATGAATATTTCCATTTCATTCTAAACATATTTTGAAAGTTTCCATTTCATTTTAAACAACTTGTCATTGTTTCCCATCCAAACAAGTTGTGAATGTTTCCTTTCCTTTATAAACAAGTTGTGAATGTTTCGTTTCCATTCTGAACAAGTTGTGAATGTTTCTGTTACCACCTCAACAAATGGGAAAATTACAGTATAAAGGCATAATGGTTATAAACCATTATCTAGCATAATTTTCACCATAGTGAATCAAATGTGAGGGGTAAAGTGAATAATCTACACCTCCTTAAAAGGTTACAATGGTTACTTGGTACTAAAGGAAGCCCTAAAGGATTGCTTGTTTTACAGGTGATCTATGGGTGTTATTGCAAGATTTCAAGGCTTGGGTACTCAATTATACAACTCTAAAAGAGAGATTTGGAAGGATTTGAATCGCATGGAAGCAATTTTTAGAGGCTGAATTGCATAAAGGAAAGAAAAGCCATTATTCAAGAACCTAGGACAACTAGGTGTACAATTGTTCACAAAAATAACTTTAGGATGGGATGATTTTTGACAAGAGTCAAGGGTGGCCATTTCTAGCATTATCCCAGCCTTTTATTTGCAGTTTCTATGGTCAAAAAGGTGGGCTAAAGATTAGCCAAAAAATTCTTTGCTTAAGATATACTTATAGTGACCTAAGTGACAGTTAAGGTTAAACTAATCAAGTCAAGTAAAATATCTTGATTTCTTGCCATTTCCTTCCCATTTTCATCCCCCACTAGGAACAACTTGTTCCTTATCTCCTCCATAAGCTTCCATAGCCACCATAGCTCAATCTCCCAAGAAATCACAAAGGAAGGCAATCAGATGCAACAAGAAAGAGAAAACCCTAGTTTTCAGGGTTATTGTGTATCTCTTGAAGATTTCAGCCTTCATAGCTTAGGTAAGGGTTTTATCTTTATGTTTCATGGTTGGTTACTGTATTAAGATGATGATAAAGCATCCATGAAGCTATGACCATGCTTGGAAGAGAGAAAAAAGCTCAAGGAACCAAGTATGGGTTAAGGGGGAGTGCATGAACAAGGTTCCAGCCTTACTGTTTTTCATGCACTAAGATGGCAGTGTTTACAAGGGTTTCTAGATCCCAAGTTAGTACTAACTAAGACCAATTAACCTCATAAGACCAAGCATTAGCTTGAGGAGGGCTGTCATAGTGATTACATATTGTTTATTTGATTGTTTATGGACTAACCCTAATGATGTATTCCTGCCAGCATTGCATTTGATTGTGTTCTATTTGTTTGTGCATTTCGATAGCTATATTTTTGTATATGTGCTTTTTTTTGTATCTCTGTGTCTTTGGATTTCAGGTATGTTCCTAGGAATTCAAGTTTATAATGATAAGCCCTTACTAAGTTTCTTCAAAGAAACTTACCCCCTTTCTGTCCATTTCAGGAGCACCTGAAAGATAGCATTCAAAATAATAGTTTTCGTCTGAATTTCTATTGGAAATTTCAGGTATGTTAACTCCCATATGTTTAGTTGTAATCTGGAAATTTTCATGATTTTTGGAGCACATTAGTTATTTTTAGTAATGGCACTTTCTGCCTTACGCAGCAGCTGGTCCCTTCAAGTTTCTAGAGTACTTAGTGCTTTTGAAGTTCTCCAAGAAGCTTAGTGTATATATTAACTAAGTTATTGCTATGTATGTGGTGCATCAATGCATGTAAATGATTTGGTTATGTTGTATGTTTAGTGTGAAAAGGATATATGGACCAATGGAGTGCGGTTTGAAGTGTGTATACAATGCTGTCCATATGGTGTTTATGGGCTGTTTTGATGGCATTTTTATGAATGATGGTTAGCAGGACTCTAAATTCATAGGAATGGTTTTCATGTGTGTAAGACATATATGGACACTACCAAGCGGGTTTTGCACCTGGAAATGAAGTGTATGAATATTATGAAATTTTGTATGGGCATAATGGTCAATAGTGGCTAAAATTTGGTACCCTGTACTCCAGTTGCCATAACTTTCTGTACATAAATAATTTGGCCATAAAATTTTAACCACACTTAGAAAACTTCAAGATGAATAACTTCACTATTGAATCACTTGATTTGGTTCCCTGTAGCCGTAGTTATGGGCTGTCAAAATTGGCTGATTTTGCTTAGCAATGTTCATATGGTCATTTTTACCCGGTTAAGTGTAAGATCCATAATTGTAAACTTAGATGGATTTAATGTCTCAAACTCCCTATGAAGGTTTAAGGGTATTAAAGGGTTTAAAACATTTAGGGCATAGGAGAACATGGGTAGAATTTGAGTTGGACATGGTGTTGTCCGCTCCGGGGTAGTCCAGTTATGGTGGCAAAACTGTGCATTTAAACTCCTAGGTTTGGTTTGCCCTGTAGGTCATCAGAACAACACCTCTAGTGTACATAGTCAAGTGACCCTCTTGAGCACTATGTAAATACATGCATATTGGTCTAACCATAACACACATATTTACATTTATGCACACTATGACAGCTAAGAAGGAAAACACTAGCACAAGTCTTAGTTTTGGCTTCCACACATTAGGCAATCTTAATAAGTTCCAGTAACCAGCTACTGCACCTGTAAATTCCACTAATAAACTATATCATTCTAGCCTCATACCACCTATTTTATTTGCTCGATTATCAAGTAGAGACTTAGATAAAACCAAGGATTTTTGTTTTACATCAATAGCCCACGTATGGACCAAGTTATGGATTTCTGTAGTTGGTTACAAAATTCTGAGCAAATGAACAATAACTTAGCCAACTTTGTAACATTATATTTTTTTTCTACAGTGCTCTAAATCCAGAAATTCCAAATCCCAGTTAACCCTCTATATGTGCTCTAGGTGTGATCAAAATTTCATACCAATATTCATTCTATACAGGGAGATATTAAAATTTAGGTCTAGAGTCAAAATTCTAGCAACTTTTGGACCATTTTGCCCATACAATTTTTCCAAACCATGCAAACACTTCATTCACAAGGGGAAAGCCCTCCAAGGCTATCCCATGTATGTACATTACACATAGGAATTACATTCCTTTTATTTTAACAACTTTATGCAGCCAAAATATAATTTACAAGTAAGCAGCCCATCATTCACACTTAGGCAGCTTTGCACCACATCACTTACATAGCCAAAACATTACTCAAATGTTCACATACTTGTCTCATTTTACATACACTACATGTACATGCATACATGCACTGCAAAAATGGTCTTAACTCAGATAAATACGCATCCTAAGTTACAGGAGTGCCTGAAATGCAATGGACTCCAGAAACAGGATGTTGGACAGCTGCTGCACAACACAGTAAGTACCACCATTAAAAATAACAAATGTGCTCCTAAAATCACCAAACTTCCCAGATCATAACTAGACATATGGAAGTTCATGTACCTGAAATTTTAGATTAAAAATAAAACCAAAAAGGTTAGTTTGAAGGTGATCTTTCAGCTGGACCTGAAATGACAGAATTGAGGGGAGTGAGTTTCATTGAGAAACTTAGTAAGGGTAGCACTTGGAAAACGTGCATCCAAAGACTCTAAAACACAAAAACCACAATGCATATATACAAGATATAGCAACCAAATGCAGCAGCCGAACACAAACAACAAACACATGAAATGTGGTAGCAACATATACCATAGGTACCCATAAAACACATAATAAACATAACCAAATCACTATGGCAGCCCTCCTCAAGCTAATGCTTGGTCTTAGGAGGATTTTAACACTAGTTAGTACTAACTTTGTGTTGGGTTTCAAGAGCCAAATAGCGCAGCAGAATTTAACCGAAACCCTCCAGGATCTAAGTGAAACGGGGTAAATCGGGTGTTCAAAAATTTTCATAACTAATTTTTGGTTGAAATATCTCACTCAACTGTAGAGTCGAATCACAAAACTTGAACAGTTGACGTGTTCAAGCTCTCTATGGTATCCACACGAGCCTCTCGGGATCACCATGCTTCCACCACGTCCCGGCAGATGTGCTTCTCTTCCTTTCGCAATGCTAGCATGCATCCTCCAAGGTATTGCAAGAAAAGAGTGCGGCTGTCCTTTTTGGGAGGCTAGGGCAGGAAGCACGAATTTCTCACTAAAAGTTGTATTTATAGTGAGACTCAACTTCTAGGCCTAATGGGTTTCGAAGCTTTAATCCAATTCGGCTTCAATTTCGGGCCTAATAATGGCTCAACTTTTGGGCCCATTGTTAATACGAAATTATTGTGAAACCATAACCGAAATAATTATCCTATGCACTCTAATGATCCAAATAGCTCTATGTGTGCGACCCAATAGGCTCTTACCACGTTGGCAATGATCATAAATCACATTTATGATCATAAGCAATGAGCGGTGTCTAGCAACACATCATTGCTACCCAAGTGACAAGATTGTCGGTGATTCAACTAAACCTTTATGATCATTACCGATATATGCCATTGTCCCTTTGTCCAAGATATCAAGACTAAGCATGAGACATGGAATGTGTCACTCTCGTATAGCCCAATCTTTGGTTTCTTGATTACCGAGTAGACCAACTTAAACTGATGACATTGATATCGTATATCNCACATATGCTAGTTGTTATGTACTATTGCAACCCGCTCCACAATAATACTAGACCTGGGACGTTTGAGAATATCATTATTGTAGGGTTGCAATTATGTTTATTACGTTATTCAGAAATAAAACAGTAAACATAATTGCTGGATTAATGCCTTAATAAAATATCGTGACTCAATGTGCAAAAAATACAATCATCTCATGATTGGCTTTTGGGCACAACACTAACACTTTGGGCTCTAGAAACCTTCACTTTACTGCCATTATTATGCACTTCACAGTAGGTCACAAAACCTTCAATAAGTGCACTCCCCTCACTAAGCTTGGTTCATCAAGCTCATGGCTCTCTTCCAAGCTTAGCCCTAGCTCTATGGATGTTTCAAAATTGCAGAAAATAGTCCATGAGAGTAAGAGAACCCTTACCTTGATGGGTATGCTGAAATTGGACCTTGATCCTAGGTGCACTCAAGTCTTCGCACCACATAGCTTCCAATTGCTTCCTTTTGCGTTTAATTTCAATCAATTGCAAGTTTGAAGGTATGATGGCTATGCAGGAAGTGTGGCTGTGTTCTTGGGCTAGAGGAGGATGAAAATGAGATAGGGATAAGTGATTTGGCTACTTAAATGGCCTTAAATGAGCTTAAGGGCACAAAACACACTTAACAAGCTTAACCTTGCTTTATGTCATTTTCCTTCTCACTAATTATGGTTTCTTTATCTTAAACCCATTGGTACACATGTGCCCAACATTTTTTATTATTTATCAAGTCTTGGCTGCCTCCCCCATGGTGGGATAACCCCACAATTTCACCTTTAGACTTAAGTTAAAGGCTTGAACACCTTAAGGTTTACACTAGGACATTTAGGTCCTTATTACCTTTAGTGTTTCCTTTGTCCAAACTTGTCTTCCATGAGTAATTTGGTCCTCTAATAGCACTTTCATACCATTCATATCCTTCCCATAACTCTCCAAGTCTCTTTCTTGAAAGTTTTGCACTTGAGTACCCGAATTTCGAAAAGCTTACAAAAAAGTCCATAGGTTGCTTGACAAATAAGCAATCCTTAAGGCTTTTGTTGGGGGCCAAGTTACCAACTTTGAACACTTTTAAGGAGGTGTTGATCATGCCTTTTACCCCCTATACTTCAATCACTATGATGAGAATTATACAATATAATGTTTTTTAGCCATTATGACACTTGTAATTCTCCCATTTTGCGAAGTGGTAACACACGGTGTGAAAGTTTGGAAAAAAAATGCACACCAATAGTATCATGTGTGCATATGATTGTACATGTAGTTGGGGATTTTACTCAAATTTCATATTGGCCAGGAATAAAGAAGTTCATTGTCATCATTACTTCTAGATGAAATTTTATGTGAATATGTGTGTGATGATTGGACCAAGAGGGCCACTTGGGTAAACATAGTGCACATGTTCTACTTGGCCTACAGGACATGGACTGCCTGGGGCTTGAGCTTACTAAAATTGATCACTGTGTTTAAATACTTAGAGTGGTAACAGAAGTTGCTATCAAAGCATTGTTTGGATTGGAGTTGCATATAGTTCCGTCATGCATGCACTTGGTTACATACATAGAACTTAGTTGGGTCAGCTACTAGTGTTAAGTACTTAATGTACTGTATATATTATGCTCTTTTATTGATCATGAAACAGGAAAATGGTAGCCACAAGGAGAGGGGATAAGCGACCCCTAAGGCCTCCTACTGAGCAAATACAGGCCAACAGAAATGGAAGGGGTGTGCAAGAGCAGCCATCTGTTCAGGGAGGGGAAAACCCAGCACCTGAAATGAACATACCTGAAGTGTAGGTCAAACTACAAAGGAATCTGGCCCAAGGAAATGAAAACTTAGTAGGCTATTGCAAGCTCAACAGCAAGCAGTCCAAGCAACACAACCATTACCACAATAGCAGAACCATGAAGTTGATAGGAACAACCCAGTGAATGTTCCTTTTGAAAGAAATGAAGATGAAGAATTTTAGGAAGATGGGGATAGAAGACATCCCAGAGGCAGAAGAATTAGGTCTGAGGTTGGTCAAGTGTTAAGGGCCAATCTCTCAGAAGATAGGAACCTTAGTGAAAGGAGAGAAAGAATGAGGCCTAGAGAGCATCAAGAGTCTGAGGGATCACACAGGTCTAGGGGCCACAGAGCTGAAGATCTTGAAGGCTCTGATGATGCAAGATTGTTGGAGAGGTTTCAAGGCCTAATACCTCCACAATTTGATGGCAGAGCTGGACCAGAGAAAGTTGAAGAGTGGCTAAGATTCATTAAGAAGATGTTTGAGAAGATGCATTTGAGCTCCACAAAGAAAGTATCTTTGGCTACCTACAATCCTGTAGGTAGTGCACAAATGTGGTGGAGAAGTGTTAGAGACAGGTATGCTACCCAGAGACGCAGAAGAGCAGATCATGAGCTAGAGATGACATGGTCTGAATTTACAAGGATGTTCCAAGACCAATATATAAGTGATGCCATCAAAGACCTAAAACATGCTAAGTTTGATGCACTAAAATAGGACAATCTCAATGTTTTGGAATACGAACACAAGTTCAAGCAACTTGTGAGGTATGCACCACAATACCATGGGTTGGAAGAACTTAAAGCAAAGAGGTCTTTCAAAGGTCTGAGATGTTAGTGTTGTGCACAAAAGCCAATCATGAGATGATTGTATTTTTTGCACATTGAGTCATGATATTTTATTAAGGCATTAATCTAGCAATTATGTTTGTTGTTTTGTTTCTGTGTAATGTAATAAACATAATTGTAACCCTACAATAATGATATTCTCAAACGTCCCTGGTCTAGTATTATTGTGGAGCGGGTTGCAATAGTACATAACGACTAGCATATGTTGAGACTAATATGAGATATGTAGTCTATATATGGGTACAAGTTGGGGAACTTGTGTACTGGACAGACCCACCATGAGAACACTACATGGATTGTTATATGAGTGTCATAAGTGATTCTCATAGTGATCATGGTATATGTAGTCCTTTGACCTAAGATCATCAAGGTTCCCTACATGTGAGTCACATACTTTGATACTTTCCTTTGTTGCTCATAACTAAGTGAACTTGAAGGAGGTCATTGGGTATGCCACANATTAGAGTGCATGGGCTAATTATTTGGGTTATGGTTTCACAATAATTTCGTATTAATAATGGGCCCAAAAGTTGAGCCATTATTAAGCCCAAAATTGAAGCCTAATTGGATTAGGGCTTTGAAACCCATTAGGCCTAGAAGTTGAGTTTCACTATAAATACAACTTTTAGTGAGAAATTCGCAGCTTCTTGCCCTAGCCTCCCAAAAGGACAGCCGCACTCTTCTCTTGCAATTCCTTGGAGGACGCAATCTAGCACTGCAAAAGCAAGAGAAACGCATCTGTCAGGACGTGGTGGAAGCGTGGTGATCCCGAGAGGCTCGTGTGGATACCATAGAGAGCTTGAACACGTCAACTGTTTAGGCTTTGTGATTTGACTCTATAGTTGGGTGAGAGATCTCAACCAAAAATTAGGTACAAAAATTTTTGAACACCCGGTTTACCCTGTTTCACCTGGATCCTGGAGGGTTTCGGTTAAATTCCGATGCGCTTGTTTGGCTCCCGAAACCCAACATGAGACTTGATATCAGGAGAGCTGTTAGGCCTTTCAAAGCCATTACCTATCATGATGTTGTTCAGAAGGCTTTACCAGTAGAACAGGAAGATTATGAAAGTAAATGGTTTCCAAGTGGACCAAGAGAGATCAGCCAGGCTGGAAGACTATAGAAGCCAATGAAAGGTAAGGACACTGCCAAGTTTGGAAAACCTAGTATGGATGGCAAGGCCAAGAGTAAGTTTGTTGGCCCAAGGTGTCCTTGATGCAAGAAATTCCATGGCAAGAAGCCATGTTACTTTGAGACATAAACATGTCTTAGATGTGGTGCTTTGGATCACTGGATCAAAGATTGCCCTTTGGTCCAAAGAAGAGCGCAAGACGAGCAAGGCCAGAATAGGCCTAATATGCCAGCTGTCAGAGATGTTCAGCCAATAGGTGCTCCAGTTGTACCAAGGCCACAAGTGTAGAGAGCTGGAAGAGTATTCCACATTGATGAAGGGGAGACATCCCAACAAGGGGCACTTAGAGGTAACATTTATTTAAATGGTATGTCTATTAATGCATTGTTTGATACTGGTGCCTCAGTGTCCATTNTGGTTGGCTATGTATGGTATAAAGATTGATTGTGCTAAAAGAGAAATCACATTGCCTAGTAATGAAGTGCATGCATTAGTGAATTCTAAGGGATTAGTGTAGGAAATGCATGGCATGGAACTAGAAGTGTTAGATGAGATTCGTATGATTTCTGAGGATGAATACTATGCATTGACTAATGTTGAAATTGAGGAAGAAATTAGTAGGATACCTGTAGTGAAAGACTACCCACAAGTCTTTCCTAAAGATTTGCCAGGTATTCCTCCTCCAAGAGAGATTGAATTTGAGATTAAACTATAGTCTGTAGCTACACCAGTATCCGTACCACCTTATAGAATGGCAATCACAGAGATGACTGAGCTCAAGAAACAACTTGATGAACTACTTGAAAAAGGGTTCATAAGACCAAGTGTTTCACCGTGGGGAGTTCTAGTTCTCTTTGTGAAAAAGAAGGATGGATCTTTAAGATTGTGCATTGAATATAGAAAGCTAAATGCTATGACCATCAAGAACAAGTATCCACTCCCTAGGATTGAGGATCTATTTGATCAACTCAAGGGAGCAAAAATCTTCTCTAAGATTGATTTGAAATTTGGGTACTTTCAGTTAAGGGTAAAAGAGAAGGATATATCTAACACGGCATTCAGAACAAGATATGCACATTATGAGTACACAGTTATGCCCTTTGTCTTAACTGACGCCCCTACTGCATTCATGGACTTAATGAACTGTGTGTTCAGACCATACTTGGACAAGTTTGTAGTGGTGTTCATTAATGACGTTCTAGTGTATTCCAAGGATGAAAGTAAACATGAGCATCACTTAAGAATTATCTTGAACACACTGTTAGACAATCAACTATATGCTAAATTTTCCAAGTGCCAATTCTGGTTAAAGGAAGTTTCTTTCCTAGGACACATCATTGATGCACAAGGCCTAAGAGCAGACCCTGAAAAGGTTAAGGCTGTGCAAAAGTGGGAAAGACCTAAGACTGTAAAAGAAATCAGAAGCTTGTTAGGATTAGCAGGCTATTATAGGATATTTGTATCAAAATTCTCCATGATTGCCTCAGTCCTTACTCAACTGACCAAGAAGGGTCAAAAGTTTGAGTGGACTGAAAAATGTGAAAAGAGCTTTCAGGAGTTAAAGCAAGTTGATTCAAGCTCCAGTGTTAATCCTACCAAATCGAAGTAAGCCTTATATTATTTATATAGATGCATCTAGATCTCATTTAGGATGTATGTTAGTGCAAGAAAGGAATGTGATTGCTTATGGGTCAAGGCAATTGAGACCCCATCAGCAAAATTACCCTATCCATGACCTAGAGCTTGCTGCAATGATCCTTGCCTTAAAGCAATAGAGGCATTACCTAATGGGAAGCTCATTTGTGATATACACTGACCATAAAAGCCTAAACTACTTGTTCAATCAAAAAGAGTTGAACATGAGGCAAAGAAAATGGTTGGAGTATATTAAAGACTATGACTGTAGCATTGAATATACGAAAGGCAAAGCCAATCTAGTGGCAGATACCTTGAGTAGGAAATACACTGGGTTGCTAAAAGGTAGATCTTTGGCAGACGCCAATAAGGAGAATAGTTTTCTATGCCTTGGCATAAGTGGCAACAGTGGGAAGGAGCATAAGTGAATATCTTAACTATTCAGTCTGGGTGGATTGAGGAGATACGGAAGACACAAGAAGTAGACCCAAATCTGGAGAAGATTTCTTGATAAAACAAAGGGTCCTTGTACGAATCCTTTACCTACAAGCAAGGACTATTGCACTTCAAGGATAGAATATATGTGCCTAGTGAGCAAGAACTCAGAAATGAGATACTTGAGGAAGCTCACACTAGTAAACTAAATATCCATCCTGGAAGTGAGAGGATGTACAAAGACTTGAAAACACATTTCTGGTGCCCAAACATGAAGAAGGTGTTGGGTTTTCGAAGCCAAACAGCGCAGCAGAATTTAACCGAAACCCTTCAAGATCCAAGTGAAACAGGGTAAATTAGGTGTTCAAAAATTTTCATCTCTAATTTTCGGTTGAGATCTCTCACTCAACTGTAGAGTCGAATCACAAAACCTGAACAGTTGACGTGTTCAGGCTCTNTCCATAATAATACTAGACTAGGGACGTTTGAGAATATCATTATTCTAGGGTTACAATTATGTTTATTGCGTTACGCAGAAACAGAACAACAAACATAATTGCTGGATTAATGCCTTAATAAAATATCATGACTCAATGTGCAAAAAATACAATCATCTCATGATTGGCTTTTGGGCACAACACTAATAGAAGGACATAGCCATATATGTCTCTAAATGTCCCACATACCAAAGGATAAAAGTAGAGCATCAGAAGCTAGTAGGAACACTATAGAGTCTACCCATTCCAGTGAGAAAGTAGGGTAACGTCACTGTGGACTTCTTAACTGGGCTGCCTATGACCAGATTAAGGCATGACACAATTTGGGTCATTGTGGATAGGTTAACTAAATGTGCCCAGTTCTTAATAATGAAGATTGTAGACTCACTAGAAAAGTTAGCATAGATGTACATCAAAGAGATAGTAAGGTTGCATGGACTGCCAGACTCCATAGTGTCAAACAGAGATCCAAGGTTTACAGCTAGATTTTGGAGCGCATTTCACAAAGTACTAGGAAGCAAAATCCACTTGAGCACTACATACCACCCTCAGACAGATGGATAGACTGAGAGGGTGATTCAGATACTTGAAGACAAGCTCAGAAGCTGTATCTTGGATTTCAAAGGAGAATGGGACCAACATTTACCTTTGGTGGAATTTTCTTACAACAACAGTTATCAAAGCACCATTGGTATGGCACCTTATGAAGCTTTTTACGGGAGAAGGTGCATCACACCCCACTATTGGGTGGAAGCCTCAGATAGGCTAGAGTTGGGTCCTGAGATCATTGAAGAAACAACAAATAAAATCCATAAGATACAAGAAAGGTTAAGGGTAGCCAATGAAAGGACCACTGCTTATGTGAACAAAAGAAGACGAGACTTGGAGTTTGAGGTTGGTGATAAAGTGTGGCTCAAAGTAGCACCAACCAAAGGCACTATCAGATTTGGGAAAAGAAGTAAGTTGACTCCAAGGTACATTGGTCCTTATGAGATATTGGACAGAATTGGCAATGTGGTTTATAGGTTAGCTCTACCGTCAAGTATGTCAAGTGTTCATAATGTTTTCCATGTCAGAGTGCTTAAGAAATGTCTACTAGATTCAAAGCATGCTATAGCAGTGGAAGACATACAGGTAAAACCAAATCTAACATATGAAGAGAAACCCATAGCTATCTTAGCTAAGGATACCAAAAGGCTAAGGAACAAACTGATTCCCTTGGTTAAAGTACAATGGTCAAACCATTCTGAAAGAGAGGCAACCTAGGAAACTAAGAAAGAAATTCGAGAAAGGTATCCAGATGAGTATGCCAAGCTAAGGGCAATTTTGGGGGACCAAAATTTTTAAGGGGGGGGGGAGAAATGTTACCACCTCAACAAATGGGAAAATTACAGTGTAAAGGCATAATGGTTATAAACCATTATATAGCATAATTTTCACCATACTAAATCAAATGTGAGGGGTAAAGTGAATAATCTACACCTCCCTAAAAGATTGCAATGGTTACTTGGTACTAAGAGCCCTAAAGGATTGCTTGTCTTACAAGTAATCTATGGGTCTTATTGCAAGATTTCAAGACTTGGGTACTCAATTGTACAACTCTAAAAGAGAGATTTGGAAGGATTTGNATCGTATGGAAGTAATTTTTGGAGGCTTAATTGCATAAAGGAAAGAAAAGCCATTATTCAAGAACCTAGGACAACTAGGTGTACAATTGTTCACAAAAATAACTTAAGGATGGGATGATTTTTGACAAAAGTCAGGGGTGGCCATTTCTAGCATTATCCTAGCCTTTTATTTCCAGGTTCTAAGGTTAGAAAGGTGGGCAAAACATTAGTCAAAAATTTTTTGCTTAAGATATACTTATAGTGACCTAAGTGACGGTTAAGGTTAAACTAATCAAGTCAAGTAAAATATCTTGATTTCTTGCCATTTTCTGCCCATTTTCATCCCCACCAGGCACAACCTATTCCTTAGCTCCTACATAAGCTTCCATAGCCACCATAGCTCAATCTCCCAAGAAATCACAAAGGAAGGCAATCAGATGCAACAAGAAAGAGAAAAACCCTAGTTTTCGGGTTTATTGTGTATCTCTTGAAGATTTCAGC